>WWET01001278.1:304240-315406 GCA_011038615.1 Limnodynastes dumerilii | reverse complement strand
AAAACACAACACCGTCCCCCCCCCCCCCCATAGACCTTCTAACATTGACACGTCACATAATACATGCAATCAGCACATGAATGTTCACGTACACGTCTCATCATTCCTATCTACAGTAGTCCACGCTCCGCATTACTCTCCGCACTTACCATAAGTCACGTAAAAGGAACATTCGGGGAGCATTAAGGGGGAGGGGGGGACACTACCAGACAAGACAGAGGCGCCATCTCAGCATGTAGTATTCAGCCAAGAAAGGAGGGTCCATGTCACACGAAGACATTAAACAGCAGAGAATCGCAAGATTCAAGGGGTAAATTGTACGGAGAATCGCAGCATCTCGTCCAGATTTGAAATGATTTGTGTAGGGGCTTCCATTGAGTATCAATGCGTCTCTCATTCAACGAGATCTATTTAATCCCTTGTGGTCGTCTTGTGTGGTTATTTTCTCTCATAATATTTCCTAGCATGGACTTGTAATATGATGGCAGCAGATGATGCTGGAATTACCTTACTGGCGTTTCTCAGATGAGAATGTAATGTACGGGCACATACTGTACACGTGACTAGAGCTTTTCCTAGGGTTGGGTCCCGTGGCGGTTGCTGACATTGCTCCAAATAATTATTAGTATTATTATTATTACATTGTGGCTAATTCCTGCATATACTTCCCTAAATATTATAAAATATCAATATAAACATTCTGCAATGTGTTCTTTTTGATGTCCTCGGCCTCTCTAAAATTCCCTTTACTTGCTTTCTTTCTATGTTAACCATCCTCTAACCCTAACCCTAACCTTCCCCTCTCTGCAGCCTAACCATAATCCTCTATGTCCCACAGCCTAACCCTAACCTTCCCCTCTCTGCAGCCTAACCATAACCCTCTATGTCCCACAACCTAACCATAACCTTTCCCTTCTAGATGATTATCCTTAATCTTCCATGTCCCTCTGCCTAACCTTAACCTAACAGGAAATAGTCCAAATAGGGCCATTCCACATAATGATCATTGCCAATAGGAATTTTCTATATTACTACTTTTTCTGGCACTGATATAACCACGATACAGCTGTCAGCTCTATCATTGTCTGAAATAAGCTCGCAAAAGACCGGCCCCCTTCAGGATAAACTCCACCTTCTTTAGGGACACAAATTCTAATGTCCTGTTGAAATCTGTTAGTACATATGTCCTGTACCATACTTTAGAATACACTTGCGATTTACTTTGATTCAGTAAACACAGTGAACATCTTTTATAAGATGAAATTAATATAATTTAAAAAAATCATTTGATGCTTTTCTTATATATACACAAAGAACTAATACAGAAGACAGTCTGGCTCTGGCGGGCCACGTGTGTGTGTGTGAGTGTGTGAGTGTGTNAATGCCTTTCATTTTAATTATGTTAGATCATCTGTATTATGCATCGGCTATTGTAATCTGTGTGAATTCAGTTATGGTATTGAAAGGATAATGATGTTAAGGGATCAAAAGGCTGAGGATTTTATTAATGGCATAAATGTCCCATGTGATTTAATTAATGAGAAAATGTATGGATTACCTTTGTTTTGCATAACCTTTTTGATATACAAAGTGGCATAATGCAATAAAGCTAATTTTATAATTGGATGCATGCTGGAAATTGGAATTCTATTTTGCTGTCCTAAAAGGTTTAATAGGACAGACATTTTTCTTACTGAATTGTAATTTTGTAAAGTTAACTGTGAAATATGCATATTTTGTAATGCACTTTGGCTGGGTTTGAAGCACAAAGGCACTTCATAAAATTAAGTTGTTTTTGGTGCTTACCTAAGAATATAAATCATAACAATACGTAGGCGGCATTTAACATCTCTATTGCGATCTGCGCTTTGTCTCTTCGTTGCTTGTTCTGGAAACTTAAAAGTTTTAGGAAGCTTAAAATCCCACAATGTGTTAAACATGTCTAGTAAAACACACAATAAGTTGTTGTACTTTGCTGTGTCGCTAACAAATAATGATAAAAGCTCTATTAATCTTGTGGCAAATGGCTTCACAATGACACGATTGATGTCCCTAGTCTTCAGATAGTGTCTTCCTTATTTGCATTATTTCTAACGGAGGACAATGAACATTTAGTTCTGCAGCAACGTTATATTCATTTTTCATGATCTTGTTTTGTGTATAATCTTTTGCATGATACTTAAATCTACAGGGAAATAGCAAATGTTTTGGATGGTGGCTAAAGGGTTGGAAAAGGTTTTGCATTAAGAGACGAAGAGCAATGTTTTTGTGTTGTGATGGGAGAACAGCAAAAAAGCCTTTGGATAATGAGAGAGGCCGGTGGCAGACTTCAGAATGGGACAGCAGGTAGTCTGGGCTTTGGATTCATGGATGGGGTAAGATTGGGGATAAAGATAAATAATGGATTATGAATAAGCAAAAATAAAAAAAAATGGATTGTGGATTAAAACAGATAATGGCTTAAAGGGATGAGTATAACGTCATTGATTGACATTCAAACACTCGACAACATCTGACATTTATATAAATAAGGTGTCTAGGTGTGGGCTTAAAGCGCTAATACACTGGATAAGTTAATTGAAGCATCTGTGTGATCCGTGAATATAGGATAGGAAACCCTTGTGGAAGACCAAACCACGTCAGTCCACAGATCCTGATACTTCTGCTCCCTTGTGTCCTCATCGTCCTGATAAAGGTCATTGGGTTGTTTTCCTGACAACACAAAGGTCAATAGTATTATTATATCAACTTTAGTGTTGCCGACTTGTAAAAGTACAATCATTACCTCTCCCTGACCCTAACCAAAGCCTAACCCTTAACCGCAGCCTAAACCTAGCCTTAATAGAAATATATATATATATATAGCGTCCAGCCCGCAACTGTAGATCAGGCGCCTGTGTCCAGTCTGGTGGTGTTGAGCAGGCATCACAGTAGAGTTCGGAATTGTCAAGCGGGAATCTTTGATGTAGTGTCTAACGGAACGGAACGGTAAACGTATGACACTCAAAGGATACTTTCTACAGACAAGTAACAAAGGCCTTGGATTATGGATACCAAAGACCAGTAACAGATTATGTATAAAGACCGGTAAATCTGATAAAAACATGGCGGAAAGTGATTGTAGATCTAGTATTTTGCTTATATCAGTTGCCATTCTCATATTGCACTTTGCAAACAGCGGCGTCTGAGAAGAACACACACGTCCGTGAAGTACAACACTAAACGAGTCAACGCTCCACAACATCTTCATATTAACAAAAGATACTGAAATTTGCTCCCAGCATCTGTGCAGACCGGAACGCCCTGTATCGTGTGCAAAGCTCATTCATAGTCTGTCAATATGTCCTTGAGAGAGACCCTGCTCTCCCGCTGCTCGGACTCTTCTGGTTTCTTGGGGGCGCCGTCATCTTGTACTACATTTTGTCTTTGTTATTGTAATTCACTAATTTAACGGGTTTATTAATCTAGTGGAATTTATTATGGCCTTGCTATAGCTATTATTACATTGCTATTGTAGAAAAATAAAATACATTTAGCCTGTCAAGATGGCTTGTCTTCTGCATTGCCAGAGCTGAAAACATTTATTTTGTCTCCTAATTAGAGGGGCAGCCATCAGAAACTTTGACAGAGTTCAGCTCGTCCATACATTGTCTGCCAGCATCCATAGAGCAAGCTTTATAAAATTCTCTTTAATTCAGCAGCAGAATATCATTAACTTTGTAAGTGGATGAATACAATGGACAAGCAATTTAATTAACTTCTAACATTGAATGTTGGACGGCAGACAAAATGAAATTATGCACATATTTCTCATAGAGCCAGTCAACCTTGAAATGGGCTTGATTGTGGTGGGTCAGACAGGGGAACAACTTTGTCCAATTATTTCATGTTTAGCCCGGGCATCTGAGATGTAAAATATGGTGCTTTGTAAATCAATCATCTCTCATTTTGAGGCAGTTACATGGAGGGCCGAGCCCGCTCTGACTCCCACATGCTAAGTAGGCTCTTACCACATGGTCTGCAAATGACCTGGAATACAAGTTTGGTGTATCCCACTTTATCTACCTTCATGCCGCTTTATCTACCTTCATGCCGCTTTGCTGCCTGTTTCATTTGATCTCTTTAGAAGGTGTACTTGTCATCACACGCGGCTTGGTGATAAGAGATGGCTGTTTTGTGTGTTGAATGGGTCGTCCTTCCAAAGCAGCCTTCCGAGTGTTCATTAGGGCAGTATGCAGTGACTCAGTGAGTAGCACTTGTGTCTCGATTCCCAGACTAGGCCTCATCTGTGTGTAGTGTGTGTGTTCTCCCTGTGTCTGTGTGGAGTGTGTGTGTTCTCCCTGTGTCTGTGTGGAGTGTGTGTATTCTCCCTGTGTCTGTGTGGGGTGTGTGTGTTCTCCCTGGGTCTGTGTGGAGTGTGTATGTTCTCCCTGTGTCTGTGTGGGTTTCCTCCGGGTGATGACTAAATTAAACCTAGCGTTAGTTTGTGTATGTATGTGTAAGGGAACATAGAATGTAGCTCCAGTGGGACTGATGTGAATTATTGTCTGTAAAGGGCTCTGTAATCTGATGGCGCTATATAAAAACCTGCTAATAAATTAAATAGAATCCGTTTTTAAATGAAATATATTTTCAAACTGGAACAGGTACAATGTCGAGTGTTCTTTTTTGACCCATTCTTGGTTAGGGTTAGGCTGTGGAGATGTGTGGGTTAATTGGAGCACTCGTTTTATAGAGTGGTAGTAATTTAGCCGAATGGTTATAACCAATTGCCTCTTTTGTTTACCAGCGAGTCTGTCAGCATCTACATGAGTATTATTGACTCGGAACACCTGCAACTGAACATTTTCTGAGCTCCTACACACAAGGGTCAATATTACATACACACACACACACACACACACAAGGGTCAATATTACATACACACACACATACACACACACACACACACAAGGGTCAATATTACACACACACACACACACACATCAATATTACATACACACACATCAATATTACATACACACACACACACATCAATATTACATACACACACACATACACAGACGTCAATATTACATACACATGAACAGACCGTGTAATAGGTCAGTTGTAAATGAAAATTTAGTACATTCATTAATGTAATACACATATTTTTATCATTAACATTAATACCGGTCGGTCTGTGCTCATCCATAGGCCATTTTTAGAGTCGCCCATATCGTAAGATGTTTTAAATGCAAGTTTCAGACAAGAAGCCGATCAGAAAAACACATCTTTGCTTGTACACAGTTCAGACGCCATGTTTGTGTCCTAAGGCTGTCATTCTAAACATGTCCGTGGTGACTGATTTCAGGAGCTTTGTGTCGTGTACACACTGCCTGATGATCAGACCAACTCTCCACAGACCTGCACTAATCCTCATATCATTGGCCCTGAGCTGTATCGGGTCTGTTTATCAGTCAGTACTGATCCAAATGCAAACCTAGACAGACCTAACCTTCGACAAAGGTGCTGGGTTGTTATTGTAGATGTGTGGGATTTATTACAATGACTATGTAGGCATGCCCTCCTTTTCGGTTTGCAGGCGCTGTAACTGTTAAGGTGGGCATGGCATTGGGTATCAGAAATCTACCAGACCCAGGGCTGGTGTAAGTGGTGCAGTTGCATGGAAGCAAAGTTTTTTGGTCTCTCTGCGTCTGTTGCTTAGGGATTGTCCAAAGTCCTTTCTGAAGCTGTGTCAATTGTGTATTCTGCCGCAACTGCTTTATCCAATTCCTTTCTGATGCTGACGTTACGTAGCAGCACCTTTGTGTGTGAGGGACAGGGGGTTTGCTGAACGTTGTAAGAGTGTGTGTGGGGACCAGATACTTTTAGCAGATCATTTAGCAGATGCAGGTCGGAGATCTGCTGTAGAATTGGACAAGTGTGTATCAAGGATTGGGCGATGTGTTTGTGACCATGGTCTGCTCTGAAGTCTGATTTGAGGACGATTGTACAACTCTTGGGATTAGTACAGTATAATAGGACATAGAAGGGTATTTTCTAAACACTAGCGAAGTAAACCTCTTCATTGTGCAATCAACACAAAGTAATTCACATATCCTGATAATGTTGTGACTTTATTATATTGCTCTTTACAGTAACAACTTATTTATATCTTTATTGCACCTGGTTATTCAGATAATGTTGAAAAGCTTTTACACCACAGCTAAATGAATAATGAAGATAAGATTAACCCCTCTCCTCCCCTCTGATAAGTATCACGCCCTGTATTGGATGTAAAGGCTGCGCTTTGTCACCTTTCGCATCTGGAATGGTTGTGATTTGTGTGGGTGACGAGGGGTTAAACTCTGTCCGTTTTACTTTTCCTGGTGTCAGAACCAAACCTACTGAAGAAAGAACACAACAACCATATAATGATATAATGATATGTGCTTTTGCAGATAAGTCTAATTCGTAAGATGATAAATTGCTGGACACCTAATTTGTTTGCAAATAAAAAGTGATCAAATACTTTTTAATGACCGTTGATTTGTGTGCGAGGCCAGTTTCTCCACCTTTAATGAGTAATAGGCTTTTGCTCTGCGTTCAGGTGGAGCTGATTAAGTGAGTTATGAGCAGAGGTGACAAATATATACCTTTTAGATTTGCTCGAACACTGTTATTTTCAGACCGAATGGGCGATATAATCGAGATGATTACAGGGGAAAGGTCACTCACGATCGTTTTTCTATTTCAGTCTTTCGTATTTGTTTTTATAGAAATGTAAGGTTCTTATTTCATTTCTCTGTCATACAGCTAAATATTGTGTTGACAAAGTCTTATTTCTCAAATTTAATGGACACATTAAAAAGTAAAACAGAAATTGAAATGTGCAGCCCGCCCAGTGGAAGCTTAATTCAATTGTCAATACAGATATTATTATTATTATTATTATTATTATTATTATTATTATTATTATATTGTTTATAAGGCGCCATATGGTATCCGCCGGGCCGTACATAGGCAATAGGAAGGAAAATAATTACATATTCAATACAGTAATTAATAAACAGGGCACATATTTGTAAAATAGGGAATAGAATAAGAGTACAATGCAGAAATAAAATACAGTAATAAAATAGCAGGACAATATTTAGGGAAAATAAGTGTATTAGCGGATGAATGTGGGGGGAGAGAAGATGGGAAGCGGTGAGGACAAGGGAGGGGGCGCTACTCATAAAAGCTAACTTACTAAACCTGCAAAATCCACCTTTTCCCTTTGGTCCATGATTGAGTGCTGTATTATGGGTGGATGCAACAACCATTCACATTTTAAGCCGCCGCCATTGTGAGATTCAGTGGATCTGCGCAAATTTCATTGTTTTATAAATGTCCTTTAATAATATCCACTTGAAAATAAACAATAAAATATAAACGCCTAAAAACAAGCTGCAGAAAATTAGAATACAGGTCACGAGCACCTGGAATTCAGCGAAATAGAAGTAGCAATAATTAATTTTCGTACAAGTGTTCAGTTTTTACTATAAAAGGACAAATCTCTGGATGAGGTTGTTAGCCAGGTCATCATTTATCCGTCTTCCCACCCTATAAGAAGATTTTCTTCATAATATCTACCTTTTCCTACTTAAGTGTACGTGACGTGGGGTTGCTAGGCCTGCTGATCACCATACTGTTTAGATAATGCCTTGAGTTTTGTTGTGAAGCACGTGCCCTCTTTATGTCGTGAAACCTTATCAAAACATAAAAAATCATAAAAAAAGAATTCCATTTACTAAAAGTGCATCAGGGAATGAGATCAGCGAGTCACAGAATATGTATATATTTGTTCATCTCCCAGAAGCTTTGGGATAGTAAAATGCTAAGTGAAACAAACTTTTTTTTAGTAGTTTTTTTGTTAAATAAGAAATAATATAGCAAAAAAATAAACCACTTTATTACTGTATAACATGCAGGCTTGATGGCAAAACAGTTTTGGTTATTTTTAGACATAATGAAATAAAGATAATTATTTGTTAGGTATGAAACGGAAATGATACGATCTGTTCATAAATGATCCAATAATTGAATGAGGTGAACACACACAGAACAATCAAAGTCTGATAAACTTGACAGAGTCGGCAAGTAGATCAAATTGATGACTTAATTATGGTCACTGAGACTACCCACACACTGATACCACTGTTAAAAATACCTGGCCTAGAAAAATCAATCGCAACATTTCAGAAATCAAGTAGTACTGAATTATATTATAACCATAGACCTGTTAATGTATTAAATCTGATTATATTAACATAATGCATTTTTGCGATATGGCATAGCTGAAATTGAAATTTAATATTTACTAGAGTCATAATAAGTAAATAACGTGAACGCTAAGTTTTAAATACAGACCATAAGGAGATCATTGATCATAAAGCGCCACCACAACAGCTCATACTCCTTCAGAATGTTCTGTTTGGCTGGGGAATAAATAGAGTGCTCTCCGGATACTGTTTAGATGTGCAGCCATGTTAGTGGAGTCCGGTAAAGCATTGTGGAAGTGCAGCCATGTTAGTGGAGTCCGGTAAATGACGTCTAGTGGAGAGTCAATCATTGTGGTCAGTTTATCCTCTAGCGTTTCCGATGTAAACATTTTTTTTGCATTGCAGTTGTTTTTATTATTAACGTTTATTAAGGTGCCACAAAGGATCCACGGAACCGTAAAGGTAATGTACAAGCCTAAATATGAATATTAGGTAAACGCAAACATGGCGTACAGGGTGGCACAAGTGATGGCAAAAAGTTGACAGCAAGCTAAAAATACGAAACCTTTCACCTATCAATGCAGACGGGTCAGAGGTGAGACTGGAGTAAGTGGAGGACAAGAGAGGGGTGCAGTTGCTGCTACAAAGGGACGGTTTTAAAAAATGATGCAGCCGAAGGCTTAACTCTGGCTGCGCCGTTCCCGACTGCAGTGTAATACTGAAATCTACGTTACGGAATGGGCGCCATGTCCAATTGTCATTTTTTTAGGCTGCGGAGGGTTACGGTGGGGTTAGTGTTAGGTTGCGAGAAGGGGATGGTTAAGGTTAAGAAAACTTACCTGTCGCCATTTTGCTGTTCAGAAACCTAAAACCGGAAACTATCATTTCTGTGGGAAGTCTGCCAGAAGTGACAGCAGTCAGCCCCTCCCTGCCGCAACGTTACCTAAAGGACGACAGATTTTATAAGCGACAAACCACACCCGACAAGAGAATAGAGAGTTCTGCTCACAAGAGCTTACAATCTACAGTTTGACGTTTATAGAACCACTGAACGCATGTTCCCATGGATCAGTTTATGCTGTTTACACATCAAATCATCCCATAAATATCACCGCCCTATCATTAGACTCTATGTAATAATGCTAATTGCTTAACGAAGCAGCCAAGAGACATTTGTTTTTTGCTTAGCAGTGTGAATCTGTTCACATAATGTAATCGCTGTCATTACACTGATTGTCTGAATGGCTCGGAGTTCATATAATGTCATTAGAATTCAGATATATTGTGTATACTTACAGGACCCAGCCCGTGCTGCCGCGTTTTGCGCTTGTACGCAGGGTGAGGCTTTATAGATAAATGATAACAACTGTTCCTGCTCACATGACGGATAAAAACCTATCTCTCCGATCCATCTTGTTTCAGGCTAATTGCTACATAAATTACGTCTAATGGGCAAGAGATGCCTGACAGTCAATAAGAGAGCTGGCCGTGTGTATTGTTTGGACGCTGCAATGTAAATTTCACCGAAATCTGTTTCTGCCGGCTTCCCGATGGCGTATAATAGACTTCATCTCCCCTAATGGGAAATTAATGTGCGTTTCTGACAGTCCGCTTTATAAACATGTAAAATATTTTTCTCATTGTCTTTTAAGAAAACAGACACGTAATCAATAATGTCAGACGTGACAGAAATACTGTTGACACACACTTGGGTTGAAGGGACTAGTTAGAGATAAGGGCTTCCTGTCAGCATATCCCAGACCTGATTAATATTCCATCTATGGCACGTCCATTAACAAATGGAATCATTGAACTGTATTGAAAGAGCAGGTTAAACATTTCAAAAGTTCTGTTGAACTTTAACTTTCAATATTCATTCAGGCTAATTATGGATTTTATGACTGCATGAATTACGGTTTGTGTGTCATTATAGGCAATCGCTTTGACATATATTTATTTTAATATTCAGACTATCGTATTGGCTTGATCTCGGTGCCTGAGGTAATGCATTACATGTTTGTTCTGAGTACAGGTAAATTTGGAGAGCTTGTCTGTGTTTGATGGCGGATTGTTACCTGTTGTCAATAGCCCCGGGGAGATGCACACACGTCTAGCAACTGCTCTAAGCCGATAACATCATCAAGGCTGTGGATACGGGATGGGCCGGGCCGTTTCTGCAGGTCCAGATATCAGGCCCAAAAGCCTCTTAGGGCCAGATTTACTAAGCTGCAGGTTTGGAAAAGTAGAGATGTTGCCCATAGCAACCAGTCAGATTCTCTAGTATGTGATAGGAAAGTGAGAGCTAGAATCTGATTGGTTGCTGTGGGCAACATCTCCACTTTTCCAAACCCGCAGTTTAGTAAAACTGGCCCTTAGAGTACCCAATGCTGTCCTTAAAGTGCACAATGGGGCAGAGACAATTGTCATTATCAGGGGCCTGAAATCTCAGATGTCACCATCATATTGTCATCCTGTAAGACACTGAATTTCCATTTCTCAAGTGAGAATATCAATGGCCCTGTGCGCCTTCGGTGTGTATATATTTCTGCTTATAGTGTAGAGCCAACACATTTCATTTGGCAGAACAGTTAAAGTTGCAGCATAGTAAAGTTGTGTTCTTATTGTCTGCTGGTCATTGCACAAAAGCTGATTACCCACCTGTTACACACCCACCACAGTAACACAGGGGAGACCTGCACACACTGATACACCCAGTACAAGACTGACCCCATCTGTTACACACCCACCACAGTAACACAGGAGAGACCTGCAGACATGCACAAAAGCTGATTACCCACCTGTTACACACCCACCACAGTAACACAGGGGAGACCTGCACACACTGATACACCCAGTACAAGACTGACCCCATCTGTTACACACCCACCACAGTAACACAGGAGAGACCTGCAGACACTGA
>WWET01001278.1:287589-298769 GCA_011038615.1 Limnodynastes dumerilii | reverse complement strand
TAATAATATAATAGTATTAGAGATAAGAGGTATAATTCCTAGTACAAGTTTAAATAACAGTGTAGTAGTAACTCTGGTCAGTATCTGTGTAATAATATAATAGTATTAGAGATGAGAGGTGATAAAAGTGTAATAGTAACACTGGTCATTATCTGTGTAATAATATAATAATATAATAGTATTCTAGATGAGAGGTGATAAATAACAGTGTGATAGTAAAGCTGGTCAGTATCTGTGTAATAATATAATAGTATTAGAGATAAGAGGTATATAGAGATGAGAGGTGATAAATAACAGTGTAGTAGTAACTCTGGTCAGTATCTGTGTAATAATATATTAATAATATAATAGTATTAGAGATGAGATAAAATAAATAACAGTGTGATAGTAAAGCTGGTCAGTATCTGTGTAATAATATAATAGTATTAGAGATAAGAGGTGATAAATAACAGTGTGATAGTAAAGCTGGTCAGTATCTGTAATAATATAATAGTATTAGAGATGAGAGGTGATAAATAACAGTGTGATAGTAAAGCTGGTCAGTATCTGTGTAATAATAATACAATAAGAGATGAGAGGATAGTATAGTAACGCTGGTCAGTATCTGTGTAATAATAATACAATAGTATTAGAGATGAGAGGTGATAAATAACAGTGTGATAGTAACGCTGGTCAGTATCTGTGTAATAATAATAGTATTAGAGAATAGTACTAGAGATGAGAGGTGATAAAAGAAAAACTGAAAACCACTTTCCACCAGTCATATACACAGAGGAGGAGGCACAAGCAGGCGATGATATATTATAAACATTATAGTAATTTCACAGCACATATGTAAAATACAGTCTCCAAATACACTAAATTATTAAAGCAGGAAGAGGATAAAGTGAAAATGTAATGTATGAAGATCAGCGTAATATTTGGGGGGTATTTTATTAACTCACAAAATGTTAGAAACAAGAAGTGAGGAGAGATTGAAGCAGACATCCCAGGTCACAATGAAGGGTTCTCATCAATGAAATGTGTGACAGTATGTTCTGTTGGATTAAGTCGTATGTCTAGGAGATGGGCAGGACCTCATGTAGACGCTTTAGACAAATCAGCAAATGTTTAATCTGTGCAGCTTGTCATAAATTATGCAGGAGCCAGCGCGCAGCCAGGCATCTGTCACTCCTGCGTTCAGAAGACGCAACGCAACACCGCAGCAAACACTGTAGTGAATCTTCCTGCGGGCAGTGTATAAATGTTATTCATTATTCCATGCGTCTGTAGTGACCCCACCTCATGTTCTATACCTATAAACATAGTAAATAGGTTGTACTTTTTGTACTGTATTTAAGAAAGAGTTTCACGTTTATTTATGATTGTTGCATTAATTGTCAGTCAAATAATTAACTATTCTTATGATGTTGAAATGAATTTTCTGTTTGGAAGCACATAAGGTTTGCAAAATAGACATAATGGAATTTTACTATAATGCTCATTAAAAGGAAAACATTTTGTATAAATACATGTTTATAAATTACATTTACAAAAATATGTGAACTGGTATATTAGGATATTTAATAAATATTTGACTCTGTGAAAAGCATATATGTAGCATAGCAGTAGACTGGGGTTAAGCTGATGTGGAACCCTTAAGATAGTAAATGGACTTTTTTTGCGGTTCTGTAATACTTTGTTTTTTGTAATATATTTTAGTTTTGTAGTGTTAAAGTAACATCATTAAGGGCAATAAACAATGTTTTATTTCAGTGTTTTCGTCTTTTTGGAATGACAAATCTGAGTTAGTAACAGTCTTGTTGTATGAGTATAGGATTTTGTGCACATACAATCAGATTGAAGCCTTATAGTTACTATATGTCTTCATAAGGTCTGAAGCAAACAATTCATAGATGATGAGATAATTGGACAGATATTGATGGAGCGAGAGCCGTTCACCATCCAATCCTGTAATCTTTAGTGTTAAACGATCCTTTTAATGTTTTGTCAGTAAAGGCCATTGGTGTAAAAGGTTTTTGTTTGTTTGTGTTTTTGGTAACACTGGTTTTAGCTTTTGATGACTTTACCTGATTGAGATAAGTTAGTTCTGCATTCATAACATCCTCTCTATTTGCCTGTATGAAATAATAACACACAGGCAGGAATAATTCTGCAATAATTACAGATAAGAGTTGGTTATTAATCCCAGAATATTGCTGAACAAACCTGTTCCTGCCTTTCACATAGAGATTGAAGTTACGACTAGTGGATTCAGTATTGAAGTAACTTCTTTTGTCTCTTTGTCTTTTTTAAAGACGTTTCATGGGCAAATCAAGAAAATAAGTGTTTTTAGTGGGTGCTATCGAGCTGCACAGAACCTCCGAAATCTAAGATATTAAAGTCCACAGAATCATATAAATGCAACCAGTCGCGTGTATAAGAATCTACCTCATGTTCAGTCTCAGATAATTTACTGCCTGAAAGAAAAGTAAATGTAAATTATTGGAGATGCGATCTGTTGCCTAATATGTAACAATCATGTATTGCTAACTAGTTTGCTGTAAGACCATTGAAAGAATGAAATATATGCTATCAAATTGTCCATAATCGTATTTTATGTTTATTTTGTCTCTTCAGGCCCTGGGAAGCTTTTACTTTCTTCACGAGTCTTTAAAGAATGTCTATCAGTATGATTTTAAAGGTGAGTGGCATTGGTCATCTCCATGTACTGCAATGGGCTCTTTCATAATTAATGACGTAACAGAGTTATTCGTTTACTTGGCCTCCTGATGAGTCATCTTTAGCAACGTAACCAATATTATTGAGTGTCGTTGATGTCCTCGATCCTCTGAAACAAAATAATGACATTAATCTTCTAAGCACTACAGCACTGTGTAGGGGAATCGCAATGCAGAGGATGAGAGAGTGTGGTTTAATATTACACGTGGAAGCAAGGTCTACGCTGATTGGTTAATTAATTGCATGCTGTTCTTTGTAATTAGCACAGTCCCCCTTTAAAAATGGAGTTTGTTCCTTTTTTTTCTCTCTCAAGAACGAAGATCTTTCAGATTGGTTTTCTTCCAGATTAGTCACTTTCCTTATTTATGTCTAGCTCATTTCTCCGTCTCATGCTATTGTAAATGGCCGTCCCAGACCACATTAATCGGCCCTTTACATCACATTAATTTGAAACGTCATGAAGTGGCAATAACTGTGGAATCAACTAATTGGCTCAATTTCTATCATTTTATTAATGGCTTTTTTTCTTCCTCCCTTGGCTGTAAAAAGCCAAATTACCTCTGTTCTTATAATTGAGGGTACAGGGTCTAACCAATGTGAAATATTTGAGTGGCATTTCTGTAGAGATTCCAATTGCAAGTTTTCCACCCATCAATCTCTCGCCCTCTTTAATCTGTGCCACAAGCCTCCATCATGAAGGAATAAAATTAGATAAGAGTATTAAAAAACCATTAACGTTTTATTGTACTTCTGGGCAACAAGTTTGTAGGATTTTGCACATGAACAGCGCAGGACTTTGAATGAGCTGATTGTGACCACACTGTCCACTCTCTCACCTTTAAATAGTTTAATGTCCGCTGAGCATAAAAAGTTTATGCTCTTAATCAAGGAGACAGTGAATGAGATTGATGTTAGTAGGGCAGAACATCGCATGTGTCATAAGGCATTAAAAGGAGAATAGATTTTCCTTAATTAAACTTTGTTTCCTACAAGCGGGTAGCAGGAACATTAGCGCTGTCTTTTTTTATTATTATATTACCTTTTAGCAAGGTTTATATTTTCTTATAAATGCACTTGGGGTCATATGTTGCAGCTCATATGGTTCATTTGAAAAGTACAAATATATGTTAAGATGCATAGTGAATAGAGAGTAAGGTTTTTAAGGGTTCTGATCAGGAACTAGGGGTGGGCGATAGATGCCGCCGCCCAGAGCGCAAAGTGGAAGTGGGGCGCAGGAAGTTCATTTTTTAAGGTTAAACTGGTTACTAATTCGGGGTTGAGGGCACCATTTTCTCTTTGTCCCTGGTGCTAAAACTTCTAGCTTCGGCTCCGGTTCTGGTAGTCTTTGAATTGTTGTTGGCGCTGATGGGAAAGTACAGAGGTATGTGCATTCCCCCGGCACCCTCCTCTCACGTACTGAACTCAGACGACTTACGTTTCATTAACCTACCTTAACTTTTCCGCTGTGTCGCTGTTTGTCTGGAACGCCTCGTCGTCTGGAAGTGCGTTACACAGCCCAGACTGTAAAATATAAATGTCTCCCCCCGCCCACTGGCAATGGTGCCATGAGTGGGAGGAATCACCATACCGGTTATGTGCCAAATATTAGCTACTCACCCAGGGCCAGATTAACAATTGGGCTAATGGGGCTCTAGTTCCAGGCCTCCCTCTGAAAATAGGCCCCACGCACTGCAGATCTCCGGGCTTCCCGCTGCAGTGCATAAGGATGACCTACCGGCAGACCTACCATCGTTGTATGGAGAGTCCGGTCTGTATAGACCTGCGCACTGAAAATCATTCCTGACTATAAATATGGCAGACTTGTTAGGAACACAATGTATGCAACTCATTATAGGTCTGTTTTTTTTTTCCCCTTAGCGAAAAAGTACAGAAAGGTTACTGGCAAAGAGATCTACTCGGACACCCTGGAGAGCACGCCGATGCTGGAGAAAGAGAAGTTCCCACAAGAGTTTTTCCCAGAGGTAGGCTATTACCAGGACGTTCTAATGTTCATACAGCTATAGTTCCATGTCATTCTAGTCTTTGCATTTCATTGGATTGCTAAAGCTGGGTACACACTGCAATATATTCTAACATCGTTACCAACAATCCGATCCTGAAGAGCATTCTGATTCACGTAAACTGTACGTTCTGACGCGTTTTACCGACCAAAATTGTGGTTTTCTCCTCCTGTAACCCTCTTATCTATGCACGCCCATAAAGGCCAGAAAGTAGATGCAGGATCATATAAGACATCAGGACATCGCTGATCTGTAAAAATAGAACCTTCCAAAAATCCAATCAAACAATGGCAGAGCCATGCAGTGCTGGAGGCCGGGCTAAGCAGACCTGTCTGTGTAAAAGAAGCTGGCAGAGGCTGACAGCTTAAAACAGCGTCTGGCGCTCCATGTATGAGTGCTGCAGCGCTATACATACATACACTCATACATGGAGTGCTGAGCACTATACATACATACACTCATACATGGAGTGCTGAGCACTATACATACATACCCAATTCTAACTAATCA
The DNA here is from genome assembly GCA_011038615.1 of Limnodynastes dumerilii. Classification (NCBI taxonomy): domain Eukaryota; kingdom Metazoa; phylum Chordata; class Amphibia; order Anura; family Limnodynastidae; genus Limnodynastes; species Limnodynastes dumerilii. The sequence continues at coordinate 293,517 of WWET01001278.1, read as the reverse complement.
CTCCTCCCCCACCCAATCTAAATCACTCCCCTCCCAATTCTAACTAATCACTCCTCCCCCACCCAATCTAAATCACTCCCCTCCCAATTCTAACTAATCACTCCTCCCCCACCCAATCTAAATCACTCCCCTCCCAATTCTAACTAATCACTCCTCCCCCACCCAATCTAAATCACTCCCCTCCCAATTCTAACTAATCACTCCTCCCCCACCCAATCTAAATCACTCCCCTCCCAATTCTAACTAATCACTCCTCCCCCACCCAATCTAAATCACTCCCCTCCCAATTCTAACTAATCACTCCTCCCCCACCCAATCTAAATCACTCCCCTCCCAATTCTAACTAATCACTCCTCCCCCACCCAATCTAAATCACTCCCCTCCCAATTCTAACTAATCACTCCTCCCCCACCCAATCTAAATCACTCCCCTCCCAATTCTAACTAATCACTCCTCCCCCACCCAATCTAAATCACTCCCCTCCCAATTCTAACTAATCACTCCTCCCCCACCCAATCTAAATCACTCCCCTCCCAATTCTAACTAATCACTCCTCCCCCACCCAATCTAAATCACTCCCCTCCCAATTCTAACTAATCACTCCTCCCCCACCCAATCTAAATCACTCCCCTCCCAATTCTAACTAATCACTCCTCCCCCACCCAATCTAAATCACTCCCCTCCCAATTCTAACTAATCACTCCTCCCCCACCCAATCTAAATCACTCCCCTCCCAATTCTAACTAATCACTCCTCCCCCACCCAATCTAAATCACTCCCCTCCCAATTCTAACTAATCACTCCTCCCCCACCCAATCTAAATCACTCCCCTCCCAATTCTAACTAATCACTCCTCCCCCACCCAATCTAAATCACTCCCCTCCCAATTCTAACTAATCACTCCTCCCCCACCCAATCTAAATCACTCCCCTCCCAATTCTAACTAATCACTCCTCCCCCACCCAATCTAAATCACTCCCCTCCCAATTCTAACTAATCACTCCTCCCCCACCCAATCTAAATCACTCCCCTCCCAATTCTAACTAATCACTCCTCCCCCACCCAATCTAAATCACTCCCCTCCCAATTCTAACTAATCACTCCTCCCCCACCCAATCTAAATCACTCCCCTCCCAATTCTAACTAATCACTCCTCCCCCACCCAATCTAAATCACTCCCCTCCCAATTCTAACTAATCACTCCTCCCCCACCCAATCTAAATCACTCCCCTCCCAATTCTAACTAATCACTCCTCCCCCACCCAATCTAAATCACTCCCCTCCCAATTCTAACTAATCACTCCTCCCCCACCCAATCTAAATCACTCCCCTCCCAATTCTAACTAATCACTCCTCCCCCACCCAATCTAAATCACTCCCCTCCCAATTCTAACTAATCACTCCTCCCCCACCCAATCTAAATCACTCCCCTCCCAATTCTAACTAATCACTCCTCCCCCACCCAATCTAAATCACTCCCCTCCCAATTCTAACTAATCACTCCTCCCCCACCCAATCTAAATCACTCCCCTCCCAATTCTAACTAATCACTCCTCCCCCACCCAATCTAAATCACTCCCCTCCCAATTCTAACTAATCACTCCTCCCCCACCCAATCTAAATCACTCCCCTCCCAATTCTAACTAATCACTCCTCCCCCACCCAATCTAAATCACTCCCCTCCCAATTCTAACTAATCACTCCTCCCCCACCCAATCTAAATCACTCCCCTCCCAATTCTAACTAATCACTCCTCCCCCACCCAATCTAAATCACTCCCCTCCCAATTCTAACTAATCACTCCTCCCCCACCCAATCTAAATCACTCCCCTCCCAATTCTAACTAATCACTCCTCCCCCACCCAATCTAAATCACTCCCCTCCCAATTCTAACTAATCTCCCCTCCCCCACCCAATCTAAATCACTCCCCTCCCACTTCTAACTAATCACTCCTCCCCCACCCGATCTAAATCTCACCCCTCCCAATTCTAACCAATCACTCCTCGAGGTGGAATTACGCCGCCTCTTTCTAACAAAGCTACCCCGTGTACTCTGCATGGAGGCAATCTGTGTATCTACCCGGTACGTAGATTGTATAAATGAACTACGTGGCATGCATAATAGGTCATTTAGCAAAAAGCGGAGACTTCTTGGGTGTGAATTACGTCTTAGATACTTTTCATGAAAGTTTCAGTAAAGAATGAATACAGTGTAAAGCAAAGACGTGAACCTCCGCCAGGCCGCAGTAAAATGAAGGCTCTCTCCTTTTCTCCAGTTTAATCGGCTGTCTGTTGGATTTGAGTTTCATTTGTATTCGCTTTAAAACAGCCCTTTTTCCCCCCTTCATTATTAAATTACCCTCCTCTGGCTCATAAATCCTGGTTATTCCACCTCTTTACTCTGGAAAACACCATGAGATAGATATCAGGAACTGACACCAAATCTGACTCCTCTGACTACAAGTAACATTTAGAGAGATAAAAATGGGCCTCATCCGTTTGCCGCACTTTGCACGAGGGAGAATTCTTCCTCACACACCCCGGTATTTAGTGTAAGCAGACAGATATTACGCATGTATAACCTCACAAGGGACACATGAATGAAAGCTGCTGCTTCACAAGTGAGAATTCCAGATATCTCGTCCCATTTAGTTTCCCCTTAGGCCTGTCTACAATACTGCAAACTATTACCCACTTACAGTGCAAATAGACCCTGCTGGCTGAACTTTTATTTCTGCTCTGGAGTCGTTCAGGAAAAACTATTTGGAAACTGCACAATATAATAATCTGTCAGTTTGCGTTTGTGGATAAGTGGCAGCTGTTATATATTTCATCTGGTGTAGCGGAACATCAATCACAAAACCTAAATCTCCCTAGAGATCAATGGCTAACACCGAGCGACTGCTGGATGGACCTTATTCTATGAAGGGGTGGTGGTAAAAAGCCAGTGATGGGTAATGCTGCATTTACTTGCTGCACCAAGAGCTAAAGCTTTATGAGCAGACCTCCCAGTATTAATGGCAGTGGGGGGGTCTGCATAATAAGGGGCGTGGCTCTGTCAGAGGTGTGGGTGGAGCCAAACCCCAGGTGCTTTCTGCTCAGTGCTGTATAGTGTTATCTGTTACAGATGCACCCATTCATTACAGACGCACTTAATAACCTCTACCACTATCAAATAGTCTTCCCCACCAAAATCTAGACAATATAATCTATAAATAAACAGCTACAAAGGGGCATTTTTTCCTTCCAACGCATTTCGCCAAAGCACATGTCACACAAGGCTATTTTAAGTAAGGGTAGTGCGGAAGTTTTAAGTTGGAAGTTGGTTATCGTATCTCCTTGTGGGTCTTCCCTCATCCGCAGGGGATCTGGCATCGGATCTTTTCTGCCATTGTGCTCTGAAATTTGGTCCAACATTGTGAAATTGGTAATAATCCCACTGTAATTACTAAGCAAATTATAATCTTATTTATTGGTAGGTTTTAGGGATAAAAATGCTATTTGCACATTAAAGGGGGTAACAGGTGTTGGTGAAAACTGTTAAACTTCTGAAACGTCATACGTACATACATCAGAGTCTTTGCAAAGAAGAGCAACTAAAATGATTGATGGTCTGTAAGTAAGTAAGTAAGTAACATGTATAGCTCGGAGCAGAGAAGGAACAGGGGGGATAGGATAGCAGCGTTTACATAAATCAAGGGGTGTAAACAGGAACAGGAGGGGGCATTTTTCAAAGGAAGAAGTATAACACAAGGGTATGTGTATAAACCGGAGGGTGTTGGGTTCAGACCAAATGTTTGGAAAATGACTTCACAGAAAGGGTAGTTGATAAGAGGAATAATCTCCCATCTGAGGGGGTAGAGACTCACACAGTAGAACAGTTAAACATACTTATAAGGTTATCCTAAATCTCAAACTAAATTGAGAGTAAAAAAGGTTCTAAGTTCATCATAGTAGTAAATAAACGATCAGACTGGATGAGACACAGGGCTCTTATCTGCCGTCACTTTCTATGTTTTTATGTTTGTTTGATGTGCGGTGTGGACGCTTCCTTCATAAATTTTTTCGTTTCTTATAAAATTGGGACAAAATATTGGCAAATTTGCATATTTTATTCTTTATATAAACTCCAATTCATACCAGAATACCGAAGCAAAACCTCTCTTCAATTCTTTTTTCCGTGGACTAATATCCGTAAGAAAAACTTGCTGTAAAGAATAAATCTTCTAAGAAATGTAATTTATATAATAAATATCAGCATTGTTTAAGAAGTGTAACAATACACAAAAGTTTTTTTTTTTTTTTAAATCCAAAACTTAATAAATATATATATATTGGATTGTCCTAAACGTAGTTTGTACCCAGCTTATGAAATGGTCCTACAAACCTTTCATATAAGAATTACACTTTTTAATGTGTTAAATTCTAAATATAGACTGCACTTAATCCGGAGATCTGCTATTAAATACTCCACGATTTGTAGATATTGTAGTTGCAGCCTGTACCGCGTTGCAATCTAGTCATCTCTTAATTTACTGCTGCTATTTATTAGGACAAACATACATGACAATTGAGATTTAATATCTGCTGTTGTCTCTCTGTAAGGACATTCACCGTCTCCGCCTGTATGATAATCGGCCCTGTCAGTTAACAAGCAATTACTGTATAACGGGGGATTGTTTCTTCCCGGTGTCATAAACAGCCAGTGATTTGTAGCAAATTTAAAATCTATGCAAAACGTCCTCTTCTCGCTGTCCGGCGATCTCTCTCTTTATAGCTGCCGTTTAGGGATTATTGTACGGTAATTACAGTGATTGAGATATAATGTTATTCAAAATAATTACAAGCTACAGCATAGAAAATGAACAAAACTGTCCCTCCTAATTTATGAGGCTGCCGGGCGAGATATGAGCCACAAATGGCCCTCTGGGAACAGCACTTGAGATAATGTTGTAGATCATTTAAAAAAAAAAAAAATCAGGTTTGTCGTCTATCAGGGCGAGTCGTATAGAAATATATGTTTTCTTTCGCCATCGTGAGAAATCTGTTGTTATCATAGATCACAGATACTGCTCCGAGCTCTTATGAAAGATGAATTAATTTCACTAATGCTTTAATGCAAAGCTTTCCTGAATAAGGCTGTGTGGTGATCAGCTCCCCACTGCCTCTGCTTTCTCAGCGCTGATTTATGCCATCTTTTAGCAGATGAAACTGCCAGCGTTCACCATCTGTCTGCTGCCTAAAGGAATCTTATTATTAAACCCTGAGGAGCAACATCTAAAAGAACTCTCCCCCTGCGTTTTCTACATTGGGAAGATGTTTAATCCATAGTTGGGGCATTGGTGCAGAATCTCTAGGGCTATAAAGAGTAAAGCCAGGGGCGTAACTACAGCGGATAAAACAGGGCTCGGCGCTCCAAGTATGAGTGTGTGTATGTGTAATGCTGAAGTGCTGAGTGCTGTTTTAAGCTGTCAGCCTCTGACAGCGTCTGTCAGGCCGCTGTCCCATCCAACCAGCTCCGCCCCCAGTCCAGACTGACTCCACCCAGTCCCACCCATCTAGACTCTGGCTCCGTCTCCTTGCAATGGGGCTTGCGTTTGTCACCTTCCACCCCTGGATAAGGACATTGTTATACTACATCTATCTATCTATCTATCTATCTATCTATCTATCTATCTATCTATCTATCTATCTATCCTGATGGGTAAGACACCTCTAGCACCCCTAGGGGTGGGAATGAGAAGGGGGTGACGTAAAAATAATGGAAAACGACTGATATTTTTGTTGAATCCATAGTTTTTGGGTTCGCTGAGATAAAGAGTGACACTTCTGATGCTGTTTAAGTCCAACTTCAGCCCCCATCAGCATGGGGGGGGGGGTGAGAAAAGGTGAAAAATAAAATGACCAACATTACTGTCAAATCCATAG
>WWET01001278.1:255389-268749 GCA_011038615.1 Limnodynastes dumerilii | reverse complement strand
TCGCAGCGCAGAGAAAGAGGCTTCTAATGACGCAACAGAAATGCTCTTCCGTCTTGTTCATATATGTCAGCGATGTGATCAGATTTTCCCCTTTGGATTCTGGGACATCTTGACCTCCATAGAGTGTTCAGACCCTTGTGTGCACCGTCCCTCTCTCTTGCTTTCAAAGATGACACTTAACAGGGCTATAATCGCAGAGAAAGAGGCTTCTAATGACGCAACAGAAATGCTCTTCCGTCTTGTTCATATATGTCAGCGATGTGATCAGATTTTCCCCTTTGGATTCTGGGACATCTTGACCTCCATAGAGTGTTCAGACCCTGTTTGTGTGTGCACCTAGAATCTATACAATGCTTCAGAAGCCAAAGAGGTTCGGAGACAGTTACTGTGTTGGCAACATCGCCCCCTATTGGCTTCAATTTCCTCCGAGTAGAACTCAAAATTCAAATGGGGCCACTGGTAGGTATATAAGCCCCAAGGGACCTCTGGATCAGAAGTACTTGATTGCTGCTGCCTAGGAGTCCCAGTATACTAAAAGAACCTGACACAGCTGCCTAGGCCTGGCCAACCCGGGGCTCTCCAGATGTTATGTTACTACAACTCCCAGCATGCTCCCAGCAAGTATGAAATGTGCCCATGTAGTCAAAGCATGTTGTGATTTGTAGTTTCAAAGCACCTGCGGTTAGATTTACTAAACTGCAAAAAGTTAAAATGGAATTGTTGTCCATAGCAACCAATCAGATTGTAGATGACATTCTCTAGTATGTAAATTGAGAGCTAGAATCTCATTGGTTGCTAAGGGCAATATCTCCACATTTCCCCTTCCACAGTTTAGTAAATCTTGCCCCTGGAGAGCCATTGGTCGGTCAGGCTTGATTTACATCCCAGGCCACCAATTAGAAAGTGATTGCCTGAAATGTTCTCTAAGGCTTTCGCTTTTGTTGAGTCCGGCATTTGCCCTCTTTGTGTGTGCACCTATACCATATACACGTATATCGGGCTGCACAATGAGAGCAGTTGAGCATTATGATGCAGGCCTCTCCGTTGTCTTCCCTTTCCTGTGTCTGTTGTCATATTCGGTACTGTACATCGAGGCCCCGCTGAATACTTCCTCATTGTCTTCCTGCTTCATTAAACTATTTTTGTGTCGTCAGACCTCCCACGATGGCCGGGTACAGAGGGCGGGAAAGAGGCTGCAGGTTTAGTGTTCACTTAGGGTCAGAGATGCTGCGATGACTATCATTACAATGTGACATTAGCCAAGAAAGCTCTCCTGCGTCTCATCCTTCCATGACAGAGGCAAGCCCTGGATTTCTAATGGCTCTGCCACTTGTGGAATGGCATTCACTCGAATTGGTCATTTTCAGGAAGCACCGAGCCGCAGATCCGGACCTCCGTAGAGAAACGATGGGCTGAGCCACACAAAAGAGCAGTTCTGTAAAAGCAGTGAATAATGACTAACCCTTTTCATCAGCTCCGCTAACCTTTTGGCAGCCACCAGCAAACTCTATTCTGATGGGCTGATTGGGGTGGACAATACACTGAAGCTCACTTTGAATGAATGCTACCACCAACAGTGTCCCTATTCAAGGTTTTGGGAACCATCTTTCACCATTGTGTAGCACCGTTCCTCCAGACAGTAGGAAAGGGGAAAGTGAGAACATATATATGAGGCAAGTGCTTCTTTTCTTGCCTGTAATCCCCTCTTAAAGCAGCACTGATCGACATTTCCATCTGAGCAACCAGGGCCATTCAGCGTCCCATAAACACAGAGGGGAGACGTTTAAAGTCACAGCTGAAATCCCTTAAACGGCATGGCGTAATAATGCAGATTTGCTGCCTCTGAAACCAGAAGCTGATAAGTCTTTTCCCTCTTTAAGACTTTAAACGGCTAAAGAGCATTTAATAGCATAGTGCTTCAAACGCAGCAGACAAAGCGGGGGAGAAAAACCAAATCTGCTTTCAACTGGGACGTCTTTTAAGGCACCTTTCTCATCTGGTGAGACCTCTTCTGCCCGACACATTATTTAGTGTTGAGTAAACTGAAGCATTGGGAATGTTAGAATATCCACATCCTTCCCAGGAGCTGCAGCTGCCAATGCTCTGTATTCAGCAGCGATAAAGCCGGAAAGTTACATTTCAGCTGTACCTCTGCCGACAGCTTTTTAATTAGGAAAATCAACATTCTGGAACGGGTTCAGTGTCGAATGGTCTTATTTCGAAAAGGTACCTGTTTTGGTTAGGGTTAGGCTGTGGGATAGGAAGGGTTAAGGTTAGGTCCCGGAGAGGGAATGGTGAAGGTTAGGCTGCAGAACAAGACTGTTTAGGGTTAGGCCCCAGAGAGGGAAGGGTTAAGGTTAGGCTGCAGGACAGGAAGGGTTAGGTTCCAGAGAGGGAAGGTTAGGGTTAGGCTACAAAGCAGGAAGGGTTAGGTTCCAGAGAGGGGAGGGTTAATGTTAGGGTGCAGGACAGGAAGGGTTAGGTTCCAGAGAGGGGGAGGGTTAATGTTAGGGTGCAGGACAGGAAGGGTTAAGCTCCAGAGAGGGGAGGGTTAATGTTAGGCTGCAGGACAGGAAGGGTTAGGTTCCAGAGAGGGAAGGTTAGGGTTAGGCTGCAGGACAGGAAGGGCTGCAGGAAGGACAGGAAGGGTTAGGCTCCAGAGAGGGAAGGTTAGGGTTAGGCTGCATGACAGGAAGGGTTAAGCTCCAGAGAGGGGAGGGTTAATGTTAGGCTGCAGGACAGGAAGGGTTAGATTCCAGAGAGGGAGGTTAGGGTTAGGCTGCAGGACAGGAAGGGTTAGGCTCCAGAGAGGGGAGGGTTAATGTTAGGCTGCAGGACAAGAATGATGAGGGTTACGCTGCAGGGCATGGAGGGTTAAGATTAGGCTGATAGAAGATTAGTTTTAGGGTAAAATCCTTCTGTTGAAGCAGTCACACTGTCTTTCTTGATTGGAACTGCAAAAAAATCCCTGGTGTTGCCCTGCATGGTCTGAATACCACGTGTCGCAAAGTGGCAAATCATACAAGTGACCCACACCCCTTCTGTGTATAAAACCTGGCCAGCAGAGCTTCTGCTCTAACAGCTATAATGAAGTTTAGTAACGAGAAGGCAAACTGAATATGAATGACGGCCAAATAAGAAAAAAAAAATCGCCTATACCTCAGGACCCGCCAGAAAATTCACATTTTATATCTTGTACTTTAGAGTAACTTGTGTATTTCAGCCATAACTTCTGCAGAAGGTGGTAAATAAATGTACTTGCAAATCCTATCACAATACCTGCTACCTTTCCCACTTTCAAGATGGTGATTTCAAGGCCTGTTGCAAAAAGACACCAAGGAAAAGCTTCTGCAAGTGCCTCGTGAAGCTGAGAGATGCTCTGTCAGGGATTCTCGGGTCATTGAGATTGGCCATTAGCCATTTCCATCCACTTCGGGGTCTAAGCTTATCAACAGTCTGTTTCCCAGTTTATATCTTGTCGTCTCATCATTTTCTGAGACGTTTAATGGTAATCGGGCTACAGATTGTCCTGAACGGATTGTCAGTTTTACAACATTCTGTCTTTATCAAGTTGTGGTCTAGAAGTGAGTGCTGTTGTGTGAAATGGACAATGGTTTGTGATGATACGGAGTAGAGGAAGTTACAGGGCAAAAACAAAACTCTTCTTTAAAACTAAGGATGGTATAAAGTTTATATAGTGATATATACGCCCTGTAACACTCAATCGCAGGATGCACTTCCTTGCGTCCTTATGGCCACTGCACTTTAATAATCACACAAGCGTAATACAATAATAAAGAGCAGGTTAATTGTGTGTAACTTTTCAGCTACTGACACGGCTGTGTGACTGATCGTATACAGCACTGAGCTCTTATACCATGCAACCTGGCTGCTCCATTGTGTGATATGTAACACTTATGTATCAGACATAATATCCTATAGAGTGTAATCTTGTGAGCAGAACCCTCCGACCCCCCACATCTTCCTTATACTTGTTAAACTTGCAATCTATATAAAAACCTGTCAATAAGTAAAGTGTCTTTTAATGAGACCGACAGTGGACCGGATTCAGTTAAGAATCTGCAGATTTGTAGGTGCGTATATTTAGGAAGGGGTACGCTGTGCATGCGCAGTAACTCAATATTACACAATTTACATTGAACTTAAGAATGGGACGACTCTGAATCACCGTTATGAACCTATTTCCTCAAGGTTCGTAATGACTTAAGAATGAAGGCGCGTTCCGGGAAAAATTAAGAACGAAGATAAAAAGATTGGGTGGAGGGAGGGATTTAAATGGGGAAATGTGGGTATCATTAGGCAAAAACGTTCTTAATTAGCCGCCATACATACACCGCTACGTACTTAAAGATAAGGTAGCTCTATGGCATTCGTAAGTCGGTTAAGAAGCTGTAAACTGAGGGCGTGTCAGGGGAGTGGCCTTGCCACTTTTTGCGAATAATTAAGAACCTAAATCATTGGTAAGTGTGAACACAGTCCAGTATCATTTTGTTCTATCAACCGTTGCAGGTTTCGTTTTAAATGAATATCTATACACATTATGCTGCTGGAATATGCTGCTTTTGTGTTCACTAATAGTGAGAATTGTTGCACTTTGGGTGGAAAGGAGTTTGAACTATTTTAGAATGCGTTACCCACCAGTAGTAACTATCCAAGAATGATGGGCTGGATCCAGACTTAAGAAGGAGATGAAATTAAGAGGAAAGTTACTCCCGGGCTAAACCATGGTGATTGCAGGGGAGTCATATTTCATCTGTTGCAAAATGTATTAGAGTTAAGAGGTGATGTTTCCTATCCCAAGTCTAAATAACAGTGTGATAGTAACGCTGGTCAGTATCTGTGTAATAATATAATAATAATATAATAGTGTTAGAGATGAGAGGTGATAAATAACAGTGTGATAGTAACGCTGGTCAGTATCTGTAGTAATAATACAATAATAATAATATAATAGTGTTAGAGATGAGAGGTGATAAATAACAGTGTAATAGTAACACTGGTCAGTATCTGTGTGCAGTAAGCAATTCAGAGATATTTCCCTGCATGCAAAGAATTTAATTAACTTGACTCCCCTGCAATCACCATGGTTTAGCCCAGGAGTAACTTTCCTCTCTCAATTTCATGCTTCTTAAGTCTGGATCAAGCCCCAATGAAACCATGTTCTTGTCTGTATCCAATTAGATATTTCACATTTCTCCCAGGTTTCACAGCTTGGTTGTGGTTTCCTCCCCCAAATCATGTGTCTTCAAGATCCAAGTCTACACTTTGTAACGCACTTCGGGCAACTGTTTGCAAGTTACTAAGTAGCCGTAAAGGAGACACATAGACCTTCCCTAGAGCTGTGCGCCATAGCTGACCTCCGGATGATCATGTCAGCAGGACGCTCTGACCTTGTGCTTGGAATCCCAAGTCCGTGAAATGAGATTTCGTTTGAAGGCTCTGACATTGCTCCTGTTTTCCTTTAGAAATCCTTCCAGGTCTAGTTCAACAGAAACATTTTTACATTGCGACTGTGAAATCCGGGCATAAAGCGACCTTTTGTGGCCCATTATTTTCTCACAAATATAGTCTATTGTTGCATCGCTGAAGTTAATTTGATCAACATTGGGACATTTAACTTTTATGTCCAGTCAAAGGACCTGTTTCATGCTCATTTTGGCCATTGAAAGGAAATGATTGCCAGAAAAATAATGTTACTGTTAACAATTCGGAGCAATTAGTTTCCCAGGGAGAAACGATGTAATGCGCAGGCTCCAGACAGCGATTCTTTGTGGTTTTATAGATACTCATTAGTCATCTGTCAGGGAGCCTCAAAGACCCCTCCAAGCTAAACGTTTCTCTTCTGTCTTTCCCAGAACTAGCAGCTGAAGAAAGGCTCAGAGGAGCCCCCTGGTTCCTAAGCAAAAGGGGGGACAAAAAGTGTTTTAAGCCCAGAAAGAACTGGGCCGTTAATGGAAACGGTGATGGACTAGCAATCAGAACACCTTTTCACTCATCTCTTTTTCTTGGCTGGTAAACTATGTTCCTGCCACTTGGTCAAGCAAAGAACATGATGTCCCAGAGACCCCATGAAAACTATTCCTGATTGCTAAGCAATTTTAGAGCAAACGCATTATAAGTAAACGATAACCCAGCAACGTGATGTGACTGAAATAACAGTAATATATGATACTTCCTAAAAAGGGGGTAGCAGCCGGGGCTATTATCCCAGGTCCAGAGACAGGCGGGGCCCACCTATACGCACCTGAGGTCTGCGGTATCCTACTACCGGTACTTAGCGCTGTACATTAGCGGCCATAGTGCAGGGAAGGACTTACCTGCACATTATTCCACTGTTAATGCAGGTTTATGGCATCCTGCCCCCTATGGGATGTCATGGGTGGAGCGGGCCGCTGTGAATGATTCCTGGGCCCTAAAATTACTATCGGTGGCTTCTTCAAAGGTAACTGATGAAGATGTAGATTTTTAGGTGTGTACTTATATATTACAACAAGCGCTGCTAAAAGCAGTATACGAGGAACGTCTATAAAATAACGAGACTGTGATTCCACCTAGTAAACAAAGCCGTCAGAAGCGGTTATAATGCAGACGTAGTGACCTTGCACATGTGACAGAATGGGTTCCAGGCAGCACAACAGTTACCAGCGTTATTATAACAGTTACCAGCGTTATTGTAACAGTCACCAGCGTTATTGTAACAGTCACCAGCGTTGTTATAACAGTTACCAGCATTATTATAAGTTACCAGCGTTATTATAACAGTTACCAGCGTTATTATAACAGTTACCAGCGTTATTATAAGTTACCAGCGTTATTGTAAGAGTCACCCGCGTTATTGTAAGAGTCACCCGCGTTATTGTAAGAGTCACCCGCGTTATTGTAACAGTCACCCGCGTTATTGTAACAGTCACCAGCGTTATTATAAGGAGAGAGAGAGTCAGAAAGAAATGGCCGTAACTCTGGAAAATGGTTTCGTTCTTCACCAGGACAATGCGCTGCTCACACAGCACTTTCTGTGACAACAATCACATTATTACACTTGAACATCCTCCATATTCCCCGATTTAGCACCTTGTGATTTTTATCTTTTCCCAGAAGTTAAATCAGTGCTTAAAGGGACACGTTCTGAGTCAGTTGAAGAAAACGGCAGATATGTTGAAACAAATGACAGAAATTGATTTGCTCCGAACCTTCCACCAGTGGAAAACAAGATTACAGCGATGTATTAGTGCAAATGGGGAGTATACTGAAGGGGACAAGTGTTACATTAATACCAATAAATAAAAGTGACTTATTTAATCAGTCTTGTTATTTAATAGACATACCTCGTATACAGTGCAGCTATCTAAACACACGGTACCCTCTCTCACTACTGTTCGGCCTGTCTACAGCCCTATTTGTGGTCTTCTCCCTAGCTCTGACTAGCTGTGGTTAGACCCAGGTCTTCCACCTGTGAGCTCTATGAGAATGAGTGTTTGGAGGATTAACCCTGTCTGTAGCTGAAGCCAGCAGACTCCCAGCCACATTACTGGTCTCTTACTAACCTATGGCAAACTACTCTCTTCTACCACTCTCACGATAGGATCACCTCAGCAGAAAGGCCTGTGGCTGGTGGCTTATCATATATTTGCAAATGTGCAGCAGAAACGAATGTTTAAAGATAGAATGGCAGATTAGCTACTGTTAATAATAATAATGATAATAATAATAGTAGTAGTTATGCTTTGTAATCCAAATGCCAAATGCATAGCATCCCTGAGATATTCTAAAAAGAAAAAATACCATGGTTTCCTGTAAGCAATATGTCTGTGACTTTCCTTTACATAGTATAAATCTTTATTCAGGTGATAGTTGATTGGTCAAACACTGTATGTTAAAGCAGAACAAGCTGACCAAAACATTTGTTAAACAGCTTCTAAAACTAACCTAGCATTTAGATACAAAATACGGGCCTTATCCAGACCTAGTTAAGTGCTTGAACTTAGTTACACCTGGGCTAAACCATGTTGATTTCAGGGGGAGTCAAGGTAATTGTATTCTTTGCATGCATGGATATATCTTTGAATTGCTTACTGCACACAGATACTGACCAGCGTTACTATCACACTGTTATTTAGACTTGGGATAGGAAACATCACCTCTCATCTCTAATACTGTTTGCAACAGATGAAATATGACTCCCCTGCAATCAACATGGTTTAGCCCAGTAGTAACTAAGTTCAAGCACTTAACTAGGTCTGGATCAGGCCCTATATGATCAAATATTCAGCTTTAAGTGTTGTCGGCTGTCGAGATATTTCCTCTCAGTAATTAATGGAATAGCGATCAGTTGTCTGAATGTCAGAGTGCTGAGGATAACGGCTAAATTGACTCAGCCCGTTGTGCAGTGAATTGAATTCTTGCAGGGAGTTGGCAGCTGCCATTTTGTGATTTGCTGAGAAAGCATCATGGCATGGCAGCAGCTCTGCTTTGATAATATTGTGATGGTGCACAGCAGATAATGGACTGTCTGAATATTGCTATTGTCCTCTCACACACTATTCCATAGAGTTGGAGTGTTGGGACATGTAATCGTCCAGCGCATGCACATTTCTTAACTTTTTAGAGTTGCAATTCATGTACTTCATTTTTTTTTTGTTAATCCCCTTTTAAACATGCATCTGTGCCCTTTTCCTGGCTAGTAGTAGTGTAACAGATGGTAATAGCAGACCCTCCAACATGACCCATTCCATCAGGCTCAAAATGCTCTACTCCTGAGCTTTCAACTGTCAGTTACTATGGTAACCACCTTTGTTGAAGAGAAAACTGTTTTTCAAATACCAGTTAAATAAAATCAGGTGAGTGACAGAAGCCCAGGAGTGGAGTATTCTGTACCTGATGGAAGGGGTCATGTTGGAGGGTATGTAATAGTGCGTGGGCAGCTTCACTACAGAGAAGAACTTGGTGATGCAATAAACATCTGGGGATCACTTCAGCTCAGGGCTGTCGTCTTTCTATTTTTTTCCCTCTGGGAGACCTTGGAGGGAAGAATTAGATGCCAGTGTGGGGGCGGAGCTTAATGACGCAATTTCTGCATATTGCATAATAAAGCCTCGTGTCTGCCTATGATTACTCCTATTCATAGTGTTACTGGGGAAAAGGGCGCGGCTTAATTATACAAATTACATCAAGACTCCTCCCCTCCAGTATTGCTAGACGGGGGCGTGGCTTGAGCCCGTGATTTGCATAATCTTACAGCCTCAAAGCCATTGAGGGAGATTTTCCTGCACGCCCGAGAGAAATGCCCCAATTTTGGGAGTATCTCGCATATTCCGTCAGTCGGCAATGCTTCTTAAGCTGGGCACACACTGAAGGGTTTAACTAACGATCCGACAGTCACGGATTTAAGCCCTTTCCCTTACACGCTGCTTTTTAGTTTCCTGTGTATCGTTTACAGAGTGCTCCCATAATCCTTTGCTGCAGTGATATGCTCACCCACAAGGCAGCCCTATAAATATAAAGGGGAATGATTGCAATGTTGGTAGTGTGTCAGTACACACGAAAGTGTTCACCAGACATCGAGACCTCACTCATTGGAAAAATTAGGAGCGCCCAAAAATGAAATCCCACGATGCTTTGCGGTTTCAGCTGATTCTGTAACATTGTGGGACGGTACACACTAATGCTATCGGACGATTATCATGTGATCTGCACAATAATCAGATTACCCTCCAGTGTGTACTAGCATTACAGAGATAAAAGAATTGCCAACTCGCTTCTGTGATTAACGCCATTGTAATTATTTTTCCCTGAATCCCTCATTTGAGTTGTTTCTAGTCAGTTTTGTTGGTTTTGTATTGTGTATTTTTCCACTTTCCACGCTTTTCTGCAATCTAGCGAAATAAATGCTTGTCTGTATAGAGATCCCTGTTCTATCTATTACAATGCAACGTCTCTTTAGATTAATGGAATCATTATAAAAATGTGTCCTCTTAAGCAGACAAGTTTTATTTTTTTAGTTTCTTTCTGATCTAAATGAAAGAAAATCCATAAATGCTAATGTCACGAGATATTATATTATTAGATTAGATGAAAATGAAGGGCCCTTGTGGCTTTATTTATGTCCTCTAAGTATACCTATTTATAATAAGCCCGTCAGACAGGGCTTTGAATTGCAGAGTGTTCCGTCCTAGTTAATAGAAGCTCATTGGTCATAGATTTACACATAAATCCATTCTAAAACCTTTATACTGGCTCTGACTAGTAAATAAAATGAGTAACATTCGAAGCACCGTGTCTATTTTACCCATAGAGTACTGTTAGATGGTAATTGCAGTAAAGCATTGCTGTAAAAATAATGGGATGCAGTTTCGGGTTCAGTAATCGCTGTTTCAACAGCAATACGGCCAATAGTTGAATAGCGGCTGTTTTTAGTAGACCGGAAGAGATCGTAGAAAAATGTAGAAAGTTCCATTTTCTAAAAGTTTCCCCGTTCTGAATACCAAATGTTACTCTTCCCTAATTTAGGCTTAGTCTGTCTTAAAATAGTACCTGATGCCGTTGCAATATTCAGATATACAGCCGTCATAAAAACAACGCTGTCTGATTGAAAACTGAAAAATCGCCACAGTCGCCATTTTATTGCAGGGATGTTATCTGTCGAAACTGAGATCTTCAAAGCAATAAACCACAGCCAGAATAATCGTGTGTTCAGAATGGAGCTCTGTTATCCTAATGATGCCCACAAGACAGACATATGTTGTATTTTGGGGTTGAGGGGGACTGGACCTGCGGATTTCCCCGTCCTTGCCATATGTGTCAGCAAATCGTGCATTGACAGTGTCTTTTATATCACAAACTCCTATCAGCTTTTTGTTTTTATTTTACTGTAGTATATTTCATTTTGCCACGAGGATTGGTCTGTAAGGTTGGTGAGATTGTCTTAATAGTAGGGTCCTTTAACATGATTTTATCTGACTTTGCTATGAGAGAACTAGTTAGTTTTGCTATATTACAACTGTAGCCAGAACTTTTTGCACAGTTGGACTTTCTTGCTCTCCTGCATCTGCTCGCCTTCGTCTGCTGAGGACAGGTTTTTCTGCTCCAGTCTTGCTCAGTGGGCTTAAGACTTGTCCCACAGAACAACAAAGATGTTGTTGGATACTGTTGCTAACCTAGAAATCCCCCATTGTACTTCTGATCATGGACTGAAGGTCTATTGAATCCGAGGGGCCCTGTTTTGTGAACAGTATCTTGACATTGCACTGCAGTAGTTAATGTATCGGCGGTAAGGGCGTTCTGCGGGGGTAATCTAACATATGAAGTACGTGCGTTTGTAAGGTGAAAGTTCATACGTTCTTTTTTTACTTATTTGATTTTGTGGAAAAATGAAGCTGGAATTTTGCTTCTAATGTTATAACTATGCATGAGCCAACGTAGGATTAGGATTGAAAGGTCTGAACTTTTTGACCCCTCATGTCAGTAAAACATTGTTCTTGGACAACAAATTAGGTGGTTACAATAGAATGTGTTGAGAATCCGCCAATCTTGGGAGCCCTGAGGACCTGGTTCTGGGACCCTACTTGTGGCCTCTAACCCCAGTTTGCCCGCCTCCTGTTATAAATAGTTGTTCTCCTGGACAAGGGATTTATTTATTTATCGTCTGGCCATTGGTATAGACCCAATTTTGTCCATTATCCCCCTTTTAACACATTTGCTGGTTGCTTATATTTTAAGGTTCATGTAGATGATCGTTCTACGTTATACTGAATATCCATTAATATAAGCTATTCATTTTCTTACCGTCTCGGTGAATCGCTCCATTTGCAGCCGTCTTGTCAGTGTAGCTCTGATTTGGTGTAAACTATGTAAAATAAAATTGTAACTTTTAGTTTTTATTTTTTTTTTGTTTTTGTGAGTTTTTACTATTTCTTTAGCTCTGTTTATTGCTGTGTTTATGTTGTCTCTTCGTAACTTGAGTTTTGACCTATGTGTACAAAAGTTTTGGGAAAGCGCTTTGTGACTGATATGTCACATCCATCAGCTGTTAATTTGTATTAATGTAAAACCCTCACAGCCAGCTTTCGTTTACAATAATGCTCACAATTGAGAAATGCCGAGAAAGAGTAATGTGCTTTTTTCTTGCAAACAAATGGTCTTGAAAAATCCCAGCATTCATCAAACGGCAATATAATGAGTAAATGTGATTGCTCAGCGGATATTTCCTGCTTTATTTGTCAGCTTAACTTCTTGCATGCTGGTGGACTGGCTCTCATTGCCCAGAGGGATTTTTTTCCGTATGGCCCAAATCAGACAATGGTCGGAGCAGGTTTGAGGGGCCACTGCATGCATGAGCATTGCTACTTTGTAAACTCATTTGCAAAAGGAATATTTAGTTTCTATGTGTTTGAATTGAGTATTGTTACCTCCGAGTTATAGACCTTTTTCTACTGCTGAATATGAACATAGTATTAGGATTTCACAAGTATACGTTGAGTCATGGATAATTACCTACATAAGTGCTTTCCAAAGGGAGTGCCGCGGATTCAGGGCCGACCCATAGCAAGGTGTTGAAGGGGGCCTGGTGAGAGAGAGAGGGATGGGCCTAGAGAGTCAAAGGAGGAACGAGGGAGGGGTCAGGAGAGGAAGAGGGATGGGCCTAGAGAGACAAAGGAGGAGCGAGGGAGGGGTCAGGAGAGAAAGAGGGATGGGCCTAGAGAGAAAAGGAGGAGCGAGGGAGGGGTCAGGAGAGGAAGAGGGATGGGCTTAGAGAGACAAAGGAGGAGCAAGGGAGGGGTCAGGAGAAGAGGAGGGATGGGCCTAGAGAGACAAAGGAGGAGCGAGGGAGGGGTCAGGAGAGGAAGAGGGATGGGCTTAGAGACAAAGGAGGAGCAAGGGAGGGGTCAGGAGAAGAGGAGGGATGGGCCTAGAGAGACAAAGGAGGAGCGAGGGAGGGGTCAGGAGAGGAAGAGGGATGGGCCTACAGAGAAGAGAAACGAGGAAGGGGTCTGAAGAGAGGAAGAGGGAGGGGCCTGGAGAGACAGAAGTGGAAGGAGGGAGGGGCCTGTAAAGACGGATGAGGTGGGCCTGGTCTTCGGTCTCCAGAAAAATGGATTTGCATAACACCAATAAATTACGTCCAGTGACCCATTAAACTTGCAGGACGGGGACGGGGACGGGTTAGACGGCGGTAATGATTAGCGTTCATGTAGGACTTTTAAGTGACAGCAACGTAAAGGTCAATATAGTGTAATACTACCATGGACCTTGTTTGTTATTTGTATGACGTCACACTGATGTTATCAGGTGTATGAAAGCTGCGCAAATGATGTTATGGAGCTGATCGGGGGCTACGCGGAGG
>WWET01001278.1:230475-244617 GCA_011038615.1 Limnodynastes dumerilii | reverse complement strand
ATATATATATATATATATAAAGTATTTAGTAACCTGTATTGGCAGCTTGGGGCTGTAGGTGTTTAGGTATTGTGTACACATGCTATATACATGATAGTTGCATGAATAGCAAATTAAAAATGACATGTACATGTTTGCTTAGGACGAGACCTTTACAACTTAATGGTCCTTGTGTGAGGCATAAACAGGCTGCCTTGTCACATGACTGATTTTGTCCAATGATGTAATGTACCTATTTAGCTGGTATAGTACCGGTTTTTAATGGTCTGTACCGGCTAAAAGGACCCCCCCCTCCCCTGTACTCACCTTCCAGTCCTGCAGCATCTGATCACAGGGATGGATTTTCATGGCTCTGCTAAGGTGACACCTCTCCTGTGAGTTCTATGCTACTATGATAAGGTGCAAAGTGAGATTTTACACATTATCATACATGCAAATGAGAGCAGATTAAAGACACGCCCCTTCATGGGGACAAGCCACGCCCCTTCACAGACACGCCCATAGGTTGTACCTATTTTTAACTCAAAAATGTTGTAGGCTATGGTAATGCCGGTATAGTCAGTGTGTCCCTTCATGCCTTGTCAGCTGTACATTATGCCGGTGCTGTTGCATTACACCTGGAGAGCCGCAGGCTGACTGCCTAATGTATGACAGGTTTGGAGGGTTCAGCGACCGCATTCTGTAGCTTCTGCATATGTTATTGATTAGTTGCTGTGGAGGGCAGTGCTGCTCTCGCCACTAAGCCAATTATTTTAGGATTGGCGCAACACCAAATGTCACATAGGACCAGCTCCAAACTTGCCAAATGTGGCTGTTTTCTGCACTTTATGAGCTTGCATTTGGCAATCTGGCATGTGCTTTTATCTCTATCCAGGTGACGCTGAAATCTTAAGGTGAGGCCCTGTGATGGAGTGGTCTCCTCTTTCACGCACAGTGTTTTGATGCAGCAGGGATCCAGAGCATAGTTATTAGCCACCATTATTCTTTATATCATACCACCAGAACTGTGTTGTACAATGATGGGTATTGTTTAAATTGAATGGAGCGTCAATGTTCTCTTACAACTTTCAGGAAAAGTTTCAAGCTAAACAACAAAGCCAATGAAGCCAGAAGAAGACATTGCAATGACTGTATGAGGCAAAACCCCATCAAGGAATAATCTCTCATGCTCCACTCTGCTATACTCCAGCTGATGGCTGCTCCATGTAATCAGTCTTTGCCCAACTCCTTTTCATCTGGTGGGAGCCCATTGGCAAACCCCCAACCCCTAAAACTCCCATTTACAGTGCAGGATAAGTGCGCTTTCTGCTCTCTCCATAAATCTATCCTTTATCTGTCTTCTGTCTTTTATTTCTCTGTTTAGAATTAAAAATAAATAAAAAACAGAAAAAAACCTGCTAACTTTCAAAGATGAGAAGATGCAGCAGCCTGTGTCTTATATGTGCATTTAATATCGCTTTCTCATCTGTTAATGTGAACACCGCTGGAGTAGCTGCCCTTTTCACTAATCAGGAGAGGGGCAGATAGCTGTGCACAGAGCACCGGCAGTAGGGGGAGTTCTTCTGTTTCCCTTTTTTTTCTGGAAGGGTAGGAGGGGTTTCCGGACAGTCAGAAACCCCCCCTGTGTGCAGCACTGCAGCCAGTCATCAGGTCTGGAGTATGGAGGGTTGCCTAGCGCCCCCTGCACGGCAACCTGTAATCCTTAGGAAACACGCTAAAACTTATCATTTTTATGAATTCTTTAAATGTGTAAAAGTAATGTAATTGAGGTTTAATTAACTGATGTCTTTGTGTTTCTGGCCTGGCATTTTCTGACTCCATCATCCCTGACTTCTGATATCCATTTAGTTAACAAGCCGTAAGTAGCAGTTCTTCGGCAAGAAGTGTCAATTTTTAAAAAATGACTTTGGGGAAAAATTAGCTGCACATACCTTCCTCGAAAAATCAATTTATTTAAAAAGCCATCTGTCACGCCTTTCTGCCACTTCACTAACATTCATTATTTTTATGTTAGCTGTAAATGACCTTGAGCAATGCCAAAAATCGAAATGAATTACTGAAATTGGCAAAGGCCAAAATGTCTTTGTTTTAAAGTTAATGTGATATGAATTGGGGTAGGAACCTAGCAGAAAAGGTTCCGTTTTTTGGAGAGAAATTTACTGATGTTCTATGTTTTATGTGGGAAGGATTATGTGGCACAAAAGATGTATTAGAATGCAGCTCTTCATTTAGTTCTTGTGTCTTAGGCCTGAATCCAAAAATCAGATTTCCCCCCAGTCATGCATTCCCAACACAATACGGACGTTTTCCTTCTCCACAGGTGCACACAGGATCATGTTGGCCGGTGGATTGTACTTGTTAGATCAATGTAAAGTATAGGTGTTCCTTGTGGGTTGGTACCAATCTAGACTTATGTGCTTTTGCCATTTTCCTTGTGCTTGAGTCAGAAAACTTGAGGAAGTTTAAGGGGGAGGGGTCAGAGGGGAAAAATCAAGATGGCAACCCATTCAACTCGTCCCATCCCAGAGGTCATGAGACGCAAAGATGCCAGAGGGGGGCACTCGGGAGCCAAAAAGCCTGACTGCCATTGTGTGCTATGGGAGCCATTCTCTCCTAGGAGACCTACTGTAATGCTATGCTTTGCACAATCTTCCCAATGCACTCAACACACTGGCTGTTCAAAGTTTGTCTGTGGGACTGGTTAAGTTGTGAACGCCAGGATACACCGATTCTCAGATGGAAAATGTGATTTCCAATTCTGCCCCATGTTCTGGGGGGAAGTGATATAACTTTGGGGGAGCTCCACAATGCCAGGATGGATCTTGATACCCCGGATTCAGAATTCCTTCCTGATTTATGGCATGTACGATATGTGGCCTTTATGTATGTAAAACCATGTTTATTAATCTCTTATCAGAAATAAAGTTTAAATATATAAAGTTCCACTTAAATCATGCAAGATTGTGGCTCATTGAAATATAGTGAATGTTGCTGATTTAATACTTTTAGTGTTTAATATTGATGTTTAATCCTTGTTACATAAGTCAGCACCATTGGCCCCAGTATTAGGGTTTTGGTGGTTTTTTTTAGCAGTTATAACTATGTGATTGATGACTTATTATTATTATTATTATTATTATTACTATTATTATGCCCTCTTTGCCCTTCCGTGTTTTTGAGTGACCTAAAATGTAAAAATAAAATAAATATTAGAATTATTGGACGATTGGTGAAGTGGGTAAATGTTTTTCCTTGTATATTGAGTGACGGGCGGGAAGTGACCAACTCAGGCCACATAGCAAGAAGGCAGGACCTGTGTGTGGGCGGAGCCATGTGGGACGGGGGTGGAGCTTGACGGGACCACTGCCTGATAAAAGCTGGAGAGAGCTTGGCACCCGCACTAGAGCTCTCATACATAGAGTGCCAAGCGCTGTTTACAGTGCAGGGAGAGCGGCTGCCGCAGACCCTCCTCCGGGTCCCGTGCAGCTGTAGACCCTGTAGCTACGCCCCTCTTGGGTGGTAATCAATGCATGAATCCATAGCTGTAGCAACCGGTATATCACCGCACCTGCAAACCTTCCAAATCACAGAGGAGGAACCTCAAATACAGCTGTAATCTGAACTGACTGACGCTCATTTCTTCTCTTTTACAGTATTACAGATCATCGGTTTGAAAAAGTTCCCTACTTTGTATTTGGAGATTTTAACTTTCGACTGGATTTAAAATCGGTGGTAGAGGTAAGACTTATACAACGTATGGAGAATCATATTGTGCTACCTCTGTTCTGTCTTCTCCTCTACCCATAGTGCTCTGCCTTCTCCTCCACCCATAGTGCTCTGCCTTCTCCTCCACCCGTAGTGCTTTTCCTTCTCCTCCACCCGTAGTGATTTTCCTTCTCCTCTGCCTGTAGTGCTCTGCCTTCTCCTCTGCCTGTAGTGCTCTGCCTTCTCCTCCGCCCGTAGTGCTCTGCCTTCTCCTCCGCCCGTAGTGCTTTTCCTTCTCCTCCACCCATAGTGCTCTGCCTTCTCCTCCGCCCGTAGTGCTTTTCCTTCTCCTCCACCCATAGTGATTTTCCTTCTCCTCTGCCTGTAGTGCTCTGCCTTCTCCTCCGCCCGTAGTGCTCTGCCTTCACCTCCGCCCATAGTGCTCTGCCACATGATAAAGAGCCAATCATAATGGAGGGATTTGAGGGTGTGGCTGTCTTCGTATCCGTGCTAAACAGACATATTGTAATGGAGACCTATGTGAACTTGGGCCATCCAGGTGCCCTGAAGCGCAGGCATAGCAAACACCTGGAAAGCAACACAGGGAGTGGCACAGGTTACAGATGCCTGTTTTAGCCTGTGTGGCACACTGGAGGGGTTGTGCCATCCTCCAACATATTGTAGCATGCAGCAAATGAAACACCAGCATCCCAATAATATCAAACACATTATATGACACCAAAACATTGCTAAAATGCCCTTTATCTTCCGCATTCCCGTTGCATTAGATGGTGAGAAATCAGCAGGGCCGCTGGCTGCACAGAAGCATCGACAAATAAACAGGACTTCATTGCTCCGTTACCCTGAACACCTAATCAATTGCTGGGTCCTTTACACCTCTCTAATTGGTGTCTATTCTGCTGCAGGGGAGATAGTGTACCTGCAGCCAGCTTCATTATTCCCCTAATCACTGCTACAGCAGCTGTGTTTGCTCTGACGTCTCATACTTTTCTGCCTTGTTTATGCCTCTTTCGGACAATGCTGCCCTGTAGCTAATTAGCTTACTGTAAATCAACCTTTGTTTCACATCAAGGGCTCCTCCGGCCATTCACAGGTTACAGCCCCTTTACCTTGCAGGATCCCTACTGTAATCCATTGAAAGCGCTGCGTTGTGAATGATAAAGATGTATCCTCTCTGTACATATATATATAGTGTTTACAATGTTCGTTTCAGTTTACGGTCATGTCGCAGGTATGAGGTGTGTGGGAGAGGGTTCTCATTTGGGCCCATTTCCTATAAATACTGGGATCCGTGGTAATGCTTGCCATTCATTTTGTTACGGTCGCCGATATACAATTCAATATAATGGGTCCTCGGATGGTTCTTGCGCTCTCCTATAGCGCTGCATTAATAGATCATATTGTCAGGTGGGTGTGGCTTGCTGGTACGATGGTCTCTTTCTGTCCAATGGCGACTGTAGGAGGTTCGGCTCCGGAGTTGTAATGATTTCTAATGCGAAAAGGTCACCTTGTTTCATCCAAACCCTCTGTTTCCTGCAGCCTAGCCCTAACCTTCCTCTTGAGCACTATCCCTAACCCTCCACTCTTAAACCCTAACCTCAGCCCCGCCGCGGTGTACGCCCTAATCCGGTGCAGGCGCCATAGCTGTTTCGCTTTTGGGAACGGGTAGAAATAGGTAACCCCCCCCATAGCAGGCATTTCAAACACGGTACAGCCGCCATTCAGCTGGTGATGGTAATCTCATCCCGTGTCAGGTAACGTATTGCTACATGGCCATATCGCCCGCTATCATTATAATAAATAACTCCTCGTAAATGTAAAAGTGGATATAGAAAAACAATGTCTCGCCGTCCTCTGGACACGCAGAAATCACGTGTCAGCACACCTACAAAATATACATTCCTTTGCCGTCAGAACATACTGACGCATCACCGGAATGTAAATATCCTCCTGGTTACCTAGACGTGAAATCTTACCTATCAACTGGACGTTGTTGTCGTTCCAGCAATTGCTATTTCAAAGGTGACACAGCCAGAAAGGATTAGGATGAGGGTTAATGAAAAGCCAAATCAACTTCTCCGCTCTACAATATTCGAGTAGACAGGAGTCGCAGTAACAGAAATCAGCTGATCAGTGAACGATGGCGGCTATTTTAGTGCTAACATGTCGGATTTCAGAACATCGGATCAGCAAACCACATCCATCAAACCACATCCATCAACATCAATTGCATTAAATATTCAAACTTTTATCCATAGAGGACTTTGATATCATTCAAGTTCTTACAAACCCCTAAATCTTTCTTATTAGTGGTGTTAGTGGTGTTAGTAGCAGCAGTACAATAGAAAGTTGAAAGATGCCGTGCATGTAGTACAATCTGCTGGAAAAGCGTGTGCACATTGTATATATATCATCTAAAGTTCTGCTCTTTAGACTGTGTTTCTATTTGAGTCGTCATTTGCTGGAGATAATAATTACACAGCACAGTGATTAAAAGGAGGATTCTCTGAGGAACATGACCCTGTAAGAATAATCGTTTATTCCCTGCTGTTATTTCCCAAGCTCACAATCATTTCATTATTTTACATTTGTGAGCGAGTCGGAACAGAAGCCACATAGCGGCCATGGCGAGGGTTATGCTGAGAGGGCAGTGTCAGGCCTCCATTGTGTGTGTAAGTGAAATATAACCAGATCTCTGCCAGTGACCACTTCAATGGCTGGCTGTCAATCACGCTCCAGGAGCACCTTACACGGCCTGCTTCCCACTGAGCGTGCTGGAGACCACACAGGCTCTTGCTACGTGATCAGCCTCGGCCCAGCGCACTCACATTCCCATCTAAAATACTTGTGTAAATCCCAGTGGCTTTTTTTCGGGTTATTTGTTAGTTTTAGTAGATGTTAAACTGAGAGTTTGTCTGCAGTAAAGTGTAGCCAGAGCTGTAAAGTTGCATATAATAGCGGAGGTGTAAATGCGCTGACTGACTGGACCAAGCAGCAATAACTTTGGTCACATGACTAAGTGACTGCACCAGACTCCATTTTGGCGCTGAGCATAAAGTAAGTTGCATAACTTGGACGAGGTCTTTACCGTGGTTTGTGCCAAGAAACTGAATTGCTTTTGGTGTCACCAAATCCTTTCTGCAGTCAGACACACAGCCGCAGAGGACACATGCTGTTACTCTCTATGTGAATTTCTGCATGTGTCCGGTTATTATGGTGCGTCTGCCATTATAATGCCGCCAGTGAAAGAAGAGTGTGATGACTGTTTGCTTTACATACAGGTGTTTAGCAGCCAGGTTAATTGATTCACCTGCTGATGAGGTCTCACTGAAGCCTTGTACAACACTGGCTTCATCTTTAATGAGGTTTAAATCGGCGTTTAGTCTTTTCCTTGTGTAACACACGCTGCGCAGTCTGCTCTTGTTCTTTTCTTCCCCTGGGCTATTGTGACACTAATGGGATTATTAGCACCATGCTCAATGCTGTACATTCCTGTGTCACTTGCATTTACATTACAATGAATAAGTCCTGATTACTGTCCAAGGTGCCCGGAGCCATGTGTTTCCTCAGTGATTCCTTCATCTTGCAGCCTCGTTATCCTGACATGTAATAGAAGCTATAAAAGGTGAAGTGTTTATTTGTCACAGACTCTTATTCTGCCTCCAGGTCAATTTTTATTGTATTTCATTTGCCGGACTGTAAAGTAATATGTTTTTAAGGCCACCGTCCTATGAATAGTTCTGAGAAAGCGCTGGTGGGATTTCATAGCGTGAGGCTCCTCGGCTGTATCTGGTCTTAAATCTAACCTACAGTGAATGTAAAAGTGCATGACACCACAGAGGGTCAGCTTGGAATGAGAGCGAGCACATAACACGGCTGCCCATCTGCCTTTATCCAGCTCTGTCTGCTCTGCGCTGGCGGAACAGGGAGTTCCACGATATTAAGTGATAAAATGATGTTTTTCTTATTTAAATAGTCGCAGTAGCAGTGTAAGGCCTCTGCGCTTCCGGGGAAAGCTTACGCCATCTATGGAGGTGGTGGAAGTAATAGACCATTTTTGTTTTTAAAACACTGATGTACGTTAGAAAAATGTAACTTTTTTTTAAATTAAAAGGTGTGCATTAAATAATAATTAAAATGTGTTTTTAAATGCTGCAAATGCAAACATAAAAATAAAACGGCCATTTAGATGTACAACCCACGGCCTCTCCGAGACACTTCCCTACGCCATACTCTGGATAAAACAGACGCCTCTTGTGCCTTCCTCATCTGTCAAAACTTTGGACTTTTTCGTTTTTTTTACACACAGAATTGCAGCCTTCACTAGTCAGGGAATAACCAACGAATGGCAGAACCCGGCAGCAAGCATAGAATAGAATAACCTCTTACTCGTTAAAGCAGCAGCCGCCGTGACACCTCTGGGAAGGCCTGGCCATACAGTTTACTCTCTTCCATCACATATGTTCTAGGAGTTGGTTTATTCCGCAGGAGCAGGATGATTGAATGGGTTTAGAAAATGTAGATGAGGACAGAAGTGGGATCCCTTTTGTGAGCTAAAGCTGCTTTCAATTAAAATTGAAGAATGTGTCAAGAGGGATGAGATTAGGTGCAGCGTCAGGCGTGATGCTGGCTGACATTATAACACTGACAGACAAGGCAAAACACTTTGTCAAAGATATTGATTTTGTGGGAATGGCGTCTTTCCTGCTAATACTGATCATCAAGATGTTTTCTTTCGGCTAAACTGTGACTTACATGTTACATCTGTAGAATATCTGGGGCCAGATTTACTAAGCTGCGAGATAGGAAAAGTAGAGATGTTGCCTATAGCAACCAATCAGATTCTAACTTAATTTTCTTGTATGTAATAGGAAGGGGAGAGCTAGAATCTGATTGGTTGCTATGGGCAACATCTTCACTTTTCCTTTCCCACAGCTTAGTAAATCTGGCCTCTGGTGTACACGAATAGGTTTCTGCATAACATAATTATAATTATATTTAGCTGTTTGTCCCTCCCTTTCCTTAATGCCACACACTGTAGTGACCACCCAGTCGTGCTTCCACCATCTCTTCCCCCTTCAGTAGAGCTTCGCCTTTTGTGAAATCAGCTGTACCCCAGAGGCAGAAAACTGGCCTGTAATGGGCACTGCGGCAATCTCTATTCAACTCTGATACAGCTGAAAGTGTCATCAAAGCTGTATCAATGCCGACAACTTTTTAATAAAGAATACTTGTATTGCGGAATGGGCACAATGTTGAGTGTTCCTAAATTGACGAGGTGCCTTTCCCAATGCCAGTAAGGTTAGGCTGCACGATGAGGATGATGAGGGTGAGGGGATGGTTAGAATTTGAGGCAGGGATGGTTGAGGAGAGGGGAGACGAGGAGGATTCGTGTTGTGGGGAGGGTCACGATGTACCTGTTGCTGTTGGAATCTTCTAAGATTAGAGTAGTTGCAGGAACAATGAATAATTATAGCGGCCGTCGTTTCATTGCCACTTGTTATCAGTCAAAATAGAGCTCATTGGAACAGCAAACTACACCCCTCAATATCCATAGGGCAATTTACCAGTGTGGATCTCCATCGTAGGCAGCTACCTGGGTGGCCTGATACATAATCCTTGTGTTTCTCCAATATTACAGGGTTTGGGGGTTATGTTTTTTGTTTCTTTACAGTGTAATTTCTGCACATTACTAGCCGCCTGCACTCTAAAGGGTTAAGAAGTGCACTTTTTTTCCCTCCCAGATCCTAATTTTTATTAATAGTTGTGGAGCATTTATCTGTTAACATTGTCAGATTACAGCAATGATGTCCTTAGGATAACTTGATAAACCTTTCCTACAATTAAGCACTTCTGTTTGTGTCCCGTTGTACTCGTGTTTGCCTAATTTATTCATGGCCCAAGGATTTT
This sequence comes from Limnodynastes dumerilii, assembly GCA_011038615.1. Classification (NCBI taxonomy): domain Eukaryota; kingdom Metazoa; phylum Chordata; class Amphibia; order Anura; family Limnodynastidae; genus Limnodynastes; species Limnodynastes dumerilii. The sequence continues at coordinate 234,981 of WWET01001278.1, read as the reverse complement.
AATCACAACCTTGCGCCAGGTTTAGTGCTGATTACCCTTCCCTTCAGCAGCACTTGTGACATATCTGATTGCAATCTCATGCTGCCACGCTTTGCTGGCAAGATTCATTGGAGGTTAATTAAATCCATCTTCAAAACAACGAGGGGCCAATGAGCCATATCCTTGTTGCAATAGTAAATTAAATGATGCAATTGTTTCTATCTCCATCATCTGAGAGGGTGTAGGCAGGGAGGAGGGTTGAGTTAATGAATTGGTAGAGGACTCCCAGGCTGCAGCCCCGGCGGGAGTTAGCAGCGTGCAGCCGTAAAGCAGTGTTTCATTTGTGACTACAGCTAAAGATTACTGTTATCGGCCGCCGGCGGTCCCAGGGGGGGGGTCTGATGTGTAAGATGACACTTTAAAAAATTAGGATTTTTTTTTTTTATATTCCCATCGGGAATTGACAGCTCTTCTTCCTTTTCAAATGCAAATAAATACAGAAAGCGTCACACCATAGAGAAAGCCGGGACAGAATTCTGTGCGGCCTTCTCCATAATTGAAACATACACAGATATAAAACAATTATCTAGTGTGTGTGTGTTGGGTTTTTTTTTTGTAGCATCATTAATCTAATTAATATCACAGTCCATCAGCTCGGCAATGCTGTTGTGATTGCTGGGAGTGTATGTTTTATTCCTAGCGTGGCAGCAACTGGCAGCTGCAAGCCTCAGCTGGCACGGGATGACAAAAGGATGACAGCAGTACCAGCAGCTCCTGTCCCCCGCTCAATGGTTACTATAGTCTGCCTCTACCACACCTGCCATTCATCACCTAGCTGACAGTCCGTGTGATAGATGACTATTAAGAAGCCTTGCGTTTCACTTTTTATTATTTTATTATTATTATTTCATTTTTACAACGTCCATTTCCCGTCAGGTCCTCGGATTTCGCAATTTTCTATCTTTTTTGGTGCTTTGGCTTGTTACGTTGGTATAGAGGGGGAGGGGCGGTGTACAGGGCTTGCACACGGATTTGTGGGACGTGCAGTAAAGTGACCTCACTGCGTGGCACTTGCGCTCTTTTTGTACACAGCGTTGCAGCTGATTTCCATGGATTTTGTGCCCTCGGACGTGTTTGTACTATTGTCTTGCCAATCGGTCGTGGATACCCTGAGAAACCTCTTTTTAAGCTCATGCAGAAGTAAAGTAATATGGATCCAATAGACAATCTCCGGTTGCTGCTTCTAGTTGCATATTTGCCACATATAATATGTAGGAATCGTCATATCTGCTGGAGATGAGGCAGATGAGCCAAATACACAGACCCCCAATCACCTCATAAAGTTTTACATTTGTTTTAATAGTGACAGCTGCTATCACTCGTATAATCGTCATATAATGCTGGTGCCGCCTATCTCATGTGGACGCGTTAAGGGTAATAGGTGAACAGGTGACTCTGCATCTCTGTTAGGAATTAGGCCAGCACCCCATTCATGTACCACGTTCCACAGCTCCATGAGAGAGCACGATTGTCTGATCTCTAGAATTATGTAATGATATGTTTATTTTACCTAAATCAGGATGAGCCCCTTATAGTACTGTCATACTTGCCACATGTCTGAATGGTTATTGGGGTTTACCACTTTTTTTTTTTTTTTTTTTAATAAAACGTCCCAAATGTCCATAAACGTCCCTATTGTAATGCACCACAGGTGACTTCAGTGACATGTATAAGTGTATGTATTGTGACAGAACTACGGGATTTAGAAGGCAGGAGCGGTGTAAAAGCCCCAGCGTTCTGTCATGTGGAACGGTTCCAGGTCTTTGGACTATTCAGTCTGGGAGCAGGTTACACACCGGTGTGTGGTGCCCAAAGGGTCTGTGAGGTCTTCAACAGGTGTCTCCCATGTGAAGTCAGTGAGGCAAATGCCCTCTGGAGACCCCACACTACGGACACAGCCAGGGAGGCTGGGGGCACTCTAAAGGTGAATTGTGTGTTTGTGAGCTGGACACATAGTAGACAGGGATTGTCTTGTGTGTTAGCTGGAGGCCAGACAGGCCTGGGATATACTATTATAGTGTGTGCTGTAAGTGCTGCCAATTTGTGTGACAATAAACCACACTTCATTATCTGCATCATATCTGGACTGATGTCTGATGATTTTGGCTGCTAAACACAAGAGACGGTGCCTGTGGTTGCCTTGGAAATGTCAACCTAACCCCTGATTTTGTGACATATGGTGGAGAATGCAAGCAAGGCACTGAGCAACAGTGAATAATCTGTGTGCAAAGAGCAGGGACTTGAGCAGCGAGTAATTAAGCAGAAGTCATTGGAAAACCTGCAGAGAACAGGTAGCGTGTGTGTTTTGCAATGGTGCAATACTCTGCAAGTGTTTGTTTAAAGACACAGCACAAAGCATTGCAGAGAGAGAAGAATACTCTGTGGAGAGAGACCTTGTTCTGTGTGTTGTGCTGGGAGCTGTTGTCCTACCAAAAACAGAAACCATAAAAGTAAATCTTAGGCATAATACAATCCCTGCCTGAAAGCACCACACACAGATGTGCTAATAATCCACCTGTTCCCAGACTGAATGGCCCAAAGACCTGGGGCCAGATTTACTAAGCTGCGGGTTTGGAAAAGTGGAGATGTTGCCTATAGCAACCGATCAGGTTCTAGCTGACATTCTCTAGTTTGTGATAGGAAAGTGAGAGCTAGAATCTGATTGGTTGCTATGAGCAACATCTCCACTTGTCCTTTTTCGCAGTTTAGTAAATCTAGCATTATAAATATAGTCCAGCGTCTACCCACTATGCTGTTTCCCGGCTTTATATCGGAGGCCAGAAACCTTGCATAGTGGGCTATAGTCCAAAAGCAGTTCATATTTTTACCAATGCTTTGAGGACTTTCCGGTAAAGATGGTCTTTCACAATGAATAGAAATGAAAGCGCTCCGTGATGAGTTACAGACCTGATTAGCACTTGGGAAGCATGCAGTGACCCTGCCTGCAAGCAGCTACCAGGGTTAAAAGGATTAATTGTGCAGGGCAGGATATCACTAGCGCCATAAGACCTTAATCACTTCCACTTGAGCTGGAAAAGCGGCAGCCTGAGAAGTGGTCAGTAGTTAAATCACTTCAGCTGCAATGTAGCCAGCTGGAAAACAACCCGATCGCTGGACTCCCTCGCTGACATCTGGGGTTTTATTTGTGTCGATCGGGGGAAATTAATGATTTCTGGAGCACTTCATAACTTTCATAGGGATGTTCTCCATACCGTTCTATTGCACTTTTCTGTTCCTGTGAGGCTGTCACTATTGGACTAAACCCCACTTGTCCTAACAACCAGTGACTTATATTAAATGAGGATCAGATCTTTACATTAGAAGAACCACCAGAAATGCACAGATATTAAAAGGAATTAAAGCCACTATTTAACATTAATATGTGTCAAAGACTGTGTATTACTAAGCTGAAAAGTGTCCTATATTTAAGAAAATTCTACCACTTTCATCACACTCTCTCTTTCACTTCTCTTTCACTTCTCTTTCACTTCTCTTTCACTCCTCTTTCACTCCTCTTTCACTCCTCTTTCACTTCTCTTTCACTTCTCTTTCACTAATCTTTCACTCCTCTTTCACTTCTCTTTCACTCCTCTTTCACTCCTCTTTCACTCTCTTTCACTTCTCTTTCACTAATCTTTCACTCCTCTTTCACTTCTCTTTCACTTCTCTTTCACTTCTCTTTCACTTCTTTTTCACTCCTCTTTCACTTCTCTTTCACTCTTTCACTTCTCTTTCACTCTCTTTCACTTCTCTTTCACTCCTCTCACTCCTCTTTCACTTCTTTTTCACTTCTCTTTCACTTCTCTTTCACTCTCTTTCACTTCTCTTTCACTTCTTTTTCACTTCTCTTTCACTCCTCTTTCACTTCTCTTTCACTAATCTTTCACTCCTGTTTCACTCCTGTTTCACTTCTCTTTCACTCCTGTTTCACTCCTCTTTCAGACATTTCTGTAGATATCAAGTTTAAAAAAAATCTTCTCTCTTTCAAAATCTCTCTTGATAGAAAACAAACTCAGCTGTTGTGAGCGTATGTGTCTTGCTACTCAGACACAGAGGACCTGATCCAGAATTAATAGCATATTCTGTTAGCTCACCACCATTGCGAAGGCTGACATCCGGAATTTGCTATCCATAATTCTACACACAGCAGAACCGGGCAGCCCCCCGGCACTCATAGGTGTGGAAGGGATTTCCTGAATACTGAATTGTACATAGGGGATTAGCAAAGCCATTACTGTACAATTGAAATACCTTGTGTATCTTGTATGCATGGGGAGTGGGCTGAATTCTGCATGGAACACCGCATCCAGCACCTGCGTTCTGCAGAACACGTCAGTCAGCTGGTTTTCTCAAGTCTGACTCAGGGTCTCCACATGTTATTATACCATGTTATTAAGACTTGGGATAGGAAGCATCACTTCTCAACTCTAATACTATTATATTATTATTATTATTATATTATTATTA
>WWET01001278.1:209930-222957 GCA_011038615.1 Limnodynastes dumerilii | reverse complement strand
GAAGAGGAAGCTGCCCAGAAAGTTGCTTTAGACAGGTGAGCGCCTAGCCCTATTTCTCCTTCCCTCATGCTAATTCTTACCCTCCAATTCCATTACCCTAATCCTAACCAACCCACAGAGATAATTAGGATGTTTTATGTATTGGGTGGTGGACACTAGGGTACTGTGTGTTTGGGGTGGTGGTCACTTAGGTGGCAGTGAATACCTGCCATCAGCGAACAGAACCCAATGGAAACAGTATGAAGGTTGAGAGGTGATGTGTCCTAGCCCAAGTAAAGTTGGGTCAGTTGGTCCAGTATGTATTCTCTCTGCATGCAAAGAATAAAATGACCTTCCTGATATTCAGCATGGTTTTGCCCAGGTGTAAATTCCCGTCTGTTTTCCTATATTAGTATTGGGATCTTTTTAATCTGTTGAGATGTACTGCAATAAACAGATCATCTTCTGCAGGGCACATACTTGACCAAAGGAGCCGGTGTTTTTGCCAATAGTTAGGGTTCATCTTTTATAAAAAAAAAAAATGAAAGTAGCCCAAGTGACCATAGTGTTATTACCACATACCACCAATTTACCACTTGCCTTTGTACCCACCCATTACTCAAGAACTCTGTGATCACCATTCTACCACTGTACTTGCCATGCAAACAGCCTAAGCTGGCGGATTGTTGGAGGCTACTGTGCTTAGGTGCTGCCATGTAACTGGCTCTCATAGCTTGGGCTGAACTACAATCATGCACCCACTTGGTTGGAAGTTGGAGCAGAGATGAGTGTAGCGGAGAATCATCATGTGATGTGTGTAGGCTTCATATCATAAAAGCGGACATCACAGACATGACCCATTCCATTAGGTATAATTTAATCCACTCCTAAGCTTAAAACTGTCACCAAATCACCTGCTTTCAATGAATTAACTAATATTTAAAAAAAACTATTTGCCTCTTCAACAGAAGTGGTTACCATAGTAAATGAAAGTTGGAAACTGAGGAGCAGAGTATTTTGTACCTGATGGAATGGGTCATTTTGGAGGGTATGGCATCATAGATCAATGGCAAGTATGGGGTACGTAGATGTGACTTCACAGCCCAGATCCTCCAACGTGACCCGTTCCATTAGGTACGAAATACTCTATTCCTCAGCTTGAAACTAACAGTTACTATGGTAACCACCTGTGTGGTTCCAAACATCATTTCGTTCATTAAAACCAGGTGAGTTGGAAGCCCAGGAGTGGAGTATTTTGTGCCTAATGGAAGGGGTCTAGTCAGAGAGTCTGCAGCACATATATTGTTTATATTCATCCATTTGCTTAATCATCATCACAGCTTAAAGTTGACAGCTCAGGTCACTTAATTTGACTTTATCCATCAAGGCTGTTCAAGGGCAGCGAGTACTAATGACGGCTGTGAAGGAAAACTCATTTATTTGTAGAAGGATCTTCCTTTCACCTTAGAACCTTTGCAAACTCTTCATTAAATGACAGAATGGAAAGCGTGTATTCCGCTGGCACATGGCAGCAGTTTTTACCTAAATATATAGAGGACAAAGCTGAGCTGCAAGTACATTAAAGTCTACTTGATCAGACATTATGGGATTACTGGCCTTCAGCTACTCATCATATTCCTCAAATACTCCTCTTAATAACTTGCAAGGTGACATAGAAAGCGTGTTATCCTATAAAGTGTGAGGGGAATTCAACTTTTTCCATTTTCTGTGTCTGTGAAACAGAAAAGTTTCTTTTGCTCCTCTGCCCCGTGTACGAAGCAAGGAATCAAACCAGGACCATGAATCGGTGCGCGCCTAGTGTTATAATTCATCCATTTCCCCATTGTAGTGAAGCCACAGTCATGTCCCCAGGTTATTATATCCCGCACGATCGTTCCTCCATTCAGGGGGGCGGAACGGGACAGACCCAGGCTCCATAGCAAGGAAGGGGCCCAAGTCTGGATGGCCGGGCCCAGAGGCGGAACTAGCGAGTTGTGGGCCCAGGTGCATCCTGATGATATCCCAGGTAACCCAGTGTGGAGCTTCCGTGATGCAGTGATTATGACTGTGGGCCCTTGTATCAGTATGGGCCCCTAGTGCCGTTGCACCAATAGTGGTTCCGTCCCTGGGCGAGTCCAGGAGGGTCTGAGGGCGGAGCTGGTGGGACCGCTGCTTGATAGTACAACAGAACGTGCAAGTAAACTGCTCCTGTCTGACCCTCGTACTGCAGACTTTCCTGCCCCAGTATTGGCAATTCAGTATTTACAGAAGCCACGTTGTCCATAATTAACCCTACCTCTAATCCTATCCATCTGTCCCCATTTAAAACAGGGACGGATCGGAGGGCTGGATACCGGAACGGATCTCTATGCAGTATGTCCCAGTACTGGGGTGCCCGCCCATGCACCACAATACAAGAAAGAGAGCGTTTTCCCATCCTCTCAATCGGATCACACCCCTTTATCGTAAATCCAGATCCGGTCCTATGTTATGATCTGCCACAGCCCTGTATTAACTTCGCCTGTTTCCGATTAGCAATAGAAAGTAACATAATTCTATCATTCTCATCATAAGCCTATTATTATGCCCCCCCTCCAGACAGTGTTCACCCCATCCTGTGTCCGGTTTGCTTATGGCAAATGCAGACCTATAAGGAAAATAGAGATGCAGCATTTTACTTCTGAGGGCGTATTAGAAATGCTCCTGTATGTTAAACAGTCCTGTGGACATCTGGCACGTTTGGTTTTAATCTGCTGACTAAAAAAAAAAAAACTCAGGATTAAATCCCTTTTGTGCCGCAGTCAGAAAAGTGACAGAGCTGCATAAAACAATGATCTTTGTTATTCCACCCAGAGTACCAAGTGGTCGATCGCCCCTTATTTCCAGTGCTGCTTCTGTGAGGGAGACAATGAAGCATCTGGTAGGCTTTCTGGTGTGTCCAAGGTATTTGCCTGTCCCTCGGACAGTCTCTCCAGCCATCCCCGGTGCACCACAGGGCGTGCCGAACCCACTGGAAGAGGTCAGGAGGCCAAAGTGATGAATTTTTATGCGCCTGTACCTTGTGTTTCTGCTCAGTGACAATTTTTTGCGCGCTGGGCTGCCTCTGAAAAGAAGCCACTAAGAGCAATTTGTTCTCCCGGCCGGGAAGAATAGGGAAAAGCAGTTGAGTAAAAAAAAAAAAAACCCACGTATGCTTGAGCAGACCAACACACAAACAACGCTTCTGTCACCAGTCACTCCAGGAGGTGTGTGGAGATTTGTGAGCTATTGGCATCCAATGAAATGAATTGAGCAGCACTTAAAGATATAGAGGGAAGGAAGAATGGATCGGGGACACTGGCCTGTGTCACAGATGTTAATGGAAGCCACCAATTGTTTTAACCAATCATGTACTTGTTAAAATGTCGTTAATGTGAACGCTCGGCAGAATCTGTTACCTCGGCACTGGAGCTGCGTTTACATTTCCAGCACTCAGGGAAAACATTTTATTCAAATATCTGTTATTGGTGGAAATGTCATTTTTTCTTTACAAAATGTGTTTTATTTAGTAATGTTTTACTAAATATAATTATTTTCTGAAATGTTTTGTTGCTGCTTCCATGTTATTTGTTTTAATGTATTTAGCCATTTGTAGACCTAGTGCTGCCAAGGGTGTAATAATGTTTTTGGCACCATCCTGGCCCCCCCCCCACCCAATCAAAAAATATTAATGTGCCCAGACATTAATTTCCATCGACTTGTACCAGCCCAGCCATCCACTTCTGCATGCTGAATGACTGTCCAGCCATCCACCTCTGCCTGCTGAATGTGTTTCCAGCCATCCACATCTGCCTGCTAAATGTGTTTCCAGCCAGCAACTTCAGCCTTCTGAATGTCTGTCCAGCCATCCACGGCTGCCTTCTGAATGCATCCAGCCATCCACTTCTGCCTGCTGAATGTGTGTCCAGCCATCCACTTCTGCCTTCTGAATGTGTGACCAGCCATCCACTTCTGCCTGCTGAATGTGTGACCAGCCATCCACATCTGCCTGCTGAATGTGTGTCCAGCCTCCAATTTTGCTCCTTGCATCTGTGTCCAGCCTCCAATTTTGCTCCTTGCATCTGTGTCCAGCATCTGTTTCTGCCCCTTGCATGGTTCCAGCTTTCCCTTTCTGCCCTTCCGTAGCCACAGGGACCAAATCTATTTCTGTGAATGATGCAGCCACATCTGTTAGGTCAGTGTCATTCATTGAAACAGATTGGTCCTAATGGGCTCCTGTATTAGCAGTTTATAACCGTGCTGTTACGTCAATGATGATGCTGGCTGCACATGTTATCTGATTCGGCCATTATCGGTTTATGTGACCGCAGCCTGGGGGTGGCCTTCATGCCTCATGGAACTTCCCTCTTAAGTCAACTTGGTGCACACTTTGTGCGATTGGGGTTGTCCACCCCTAGAAACGGCCCTGAAAAAATACTTTTCATATCTCTAGTCACTGACTAAGGAAAAAATTGAATTAATCTGTTTAAACTGTACAAATTGTACATCTAAACACAGTGATTGTCACCTTGTAGCTATGTCATGTGACCATTATAATCATATTTTCACAAGTCAGTGACTCAATCCAATGAAAATGTGAATCCTCGTTCATCCTCGGATGCCTCTCACTTCTTTACTTTTTTAATCTGTTTGTTTTAAACAAACTTACCGAAGTCCCTGGCTTGAAATCAATAATTCTACTGGATGAGGCAGATAATCGTGGAAGCAATTACCCTCTTGCCCTTGGTGTCCCTTTTAACAAAATAAAAAAACAGCAAAAATCTCACCTTTGTGTATTTGCTAAATGAATAAATAATATGCTGTTAAGCCTCAATTTAGGCGATCTTATAGCGTCTCCAGTGTTTACATACTCCCTTTGTGTGTCCTAAACCATGGCAAATATTATGAAGAGCACGTTGGGAATGGGCAGGAAAAGAACAAGTGTCGATCGGCATTTTGGAGTGCGTGTGGTGGGTCCCTTTGGAAGCATGGCCAGAGTAAGGTGTGAATAGCTATCGGAGCCTGTTTCTAATTAGAGATGGGTCAATTCAATTAATTATTGATGAAATAGTTTATAACCATTAATTACGCCTTTAAGCTCATTAAGCGTGAGATGGATTTGGTTTACATTTATAGCATTTCCACTGTTGTAGGAAAATGAAATCTATTACGCTAACATGACACTGGACCGTGTTCGGACTCCTGCAAAGTGGCCATTTTCTGATCGCTTATTTGCGTTATGCGCATATTGCAAGCGTGCAATCCAGCGGTGGAAGTTTTTTTGCCATACGATGCACGTCTGCAGGAGTGGGTTTTTCATTTAAATTTACAGTATGGGCGATTATTACAGTGCATTGACTTCACCTTACAATGGGGAAGGATTGAAGCGTTGAGGTGGTTCTACCCATCGGACCTCCTGTGCGCTCACAAGGAAGGCTGGACTGGAGCTATGGATGCGTTGTCATTCTATATTCATCCTATTATTTATCAGTAATATTACAAGTCACAGTGGAGGTTTGTGGCCTTGTACAAATGCCTTAAGTGAAGACTTGGTGGCTTAATATCGTTATAATGATCGTAGGGGGTATATTATAATGAATTCTATGCATTCTTGAAGTATATTAATCGATTGTTGTAGCGCTCGATAAACATAGAGGTCAATGTATGAATCCATTCAGGGGCAGAAGGTGACAGACTCAGCCCCATAGCAAGGACATTGGACACGAGAATGGATAGGCGGAGCTTAGCTGGGCGGTATCAGGGCGAGACCACCGCCTGATAGACACCATCAGAGGCTGACAGCTTAAAACAACGCTGGCCGGCCACTCCATGGGCCAGATTCACTAAGCTGTGGGAAAGGAAAAGTGGAGATATTGCCCATAGCAACCAATCAGATTCTAGCTGACATTTTCTAGCATGTAATAGCAAACTAACAGCTAAAAATCGGATTGGTTGCTATGGGCAACATCTCCAGCCTCTTTTTTTTTTTTTTTTTTTCCCGCAGTGTAGTAAATCGGGCCCCATGCGCTGTTTATGAATACATTGTGAGCAGCGGTTTTAAGCTGGCAGCTTCTGGCAGCTTGCTTACAGTGCAGTGGTAGTAGCTCTTCTCCGAGCCCCGTCGCAGCTGCACCGCTTGCACCTCCTATAGTTACGCCCCTGAATCCATTTATTTATTGCTAAATTCAAACCCATTCCACCGAGCTTTGCAGTACACCCCTGGTCTCGGTGCAGGGTTTATGAAGTACTTACAGTTCTCCAGCAATCAATTACTATTTATTTTTTATTATTCTTTCTCCAGATATTTTAGACAAATGAGTCAATGATTTTTCTGTCTGTTGACCAGCATTAGGCGAAGAGAAAGGTTAATAAGATGTGACGAGGATTATGAAATAGTTTGCTGTAATCTTCGTCTACACAGTAGGACCCAGAGAGAGAAAATCATTTTCTGATAGTCACGGCGGATCATCTGTTTTGCCAATGCCATGTGGCCGATACTAATGGCATTGTGAAGGGCCATGTACCGTATCTCATATGTCACTGGGACCAACCTCCCCCTTAGAGTTATTTGACATCTGTACTTGCAATTTTGCATTTGCTATGTTTTTCTGGAAAAGGCACTTTGCAAGATGTGGCTGCCGGGTACAGCGCACACGCTTCCAGTCATCGGAACGAACAACTGCTCTATGGCTCTGTCAGGTCTATTTGGTGCCGTTCCGTTATGTCCGCTGCAGGGAATGATTGTGGAGACGGTTTCATTAGGAAGCAGAATAGCCTGGCAGAAAGGAAGATTGGGGGAATAAAGTGAGAGGGTTTGATGACCATTGTGACTCCACTGGCTCTTAATATTATGCTAGATTTAAATATTCATTTTGCTGTATGAAGGCTGCATCTGTGAAATCTGGGTATATCATGTTCATTTGCATCTGAGCTGCACCTATTATTTATATCCTGCACCCCCCATCCACTTCCTACACCTGTGCCACTTCCTGTACCACTTCCTGCACCTGTACCACTTCCTGCACCCCCCATCCACTTCCTACACCTGTGCCACTTCCTGTACCACTTCCTGCACCTGTACCACTTCCTGCACCCCCCATCCACTTCCTACACCTGTGCCACTTCCTGTACCACTTCCTGCACCTGTACCACTTCCTGCACCCCCCATCCACTTCCTACACCTGTGCCACTTCCTGTACCACTTCCTGCACCTGTACCACTTCCTGCACCCCCCATCCACTTCCTACACCTGTGCCACTTCCTGTACCACTTCCTGCACCTGTACCACTTCCTGCACCCCCCATCCACTTCCTACACCTGTGCCACTTCCTGTACCACTTCCTGCACCTGTACCACTTCCTGCACCCCCCATCCACTTCCTACACCTGTGCCACTTCCTGTACCACTTCCTGCACCTGTACCACTTCCTGCACCCCCCATCCACTTCCTACACCTGTGCCACTTCCTGTACCACTTCCTGCACCTGTACCACTTCCTGCACCCCCCATCCACTTCCTACACCTGTGCCACTTCCTGTACCACTTCCTGCACCTGTACCACTTCCTGCACCCCCCATCCACTTCCTACACCTGTGCCACTTCCTGTACCACTTCCTGCACCTGTACCACTTCCTGCACCCCCCATCCACTTCCTACACCTGTGCCACTTCCTGTACCACTTCCTGCACCTGTACCACTTCCTGCACCCCCCATCCACTTCCTACACCTGTGCCACTTCCTGTACCACTTCCTGCACCTGTACCACTTCCTGCACCCCCCATCCACTTCCTACACCTGTGCCACTTCCTGTACCACTTCCTGCACCTGTACCACTTCCTGCACCCCCCATCCACTTCCTACACCTGTGCCACTTCCTGTACCACTTCCTGCACCTGTACCACTTCCTGCACCCCCCATCCACTTCCTGCACCTGTGCCACTTCCTGTACCACTTCCTGCACCTGTACCACTTCCTGCACCCCCCATCCACTTCCTGCACCTGTGCCACTTCCTGTACCACTTCCTGCACCTGTACCACTTCCTGCACCCCCCATCCACTTCCTGCACCTGTGCCACTTCCTGTACCACTTCCTGCACCTGTGCCACTTCCTGTACCACTTCCTGCACCTGTACCAATGCCTGCACCCCCCATCCACTTCCTGTACCTGTGCCACTTCCTGCACCTGTTCGGTAGAAGTCTGAGGGGAATGCTACCCCTGTACTCACTGTAGGTACATACTCTCCTGTCCTCTCTGCTCACTGCTGTGTTCTATTTCCCTGTATTCCCCCTCTCACTGGCGCACCCTGTTCCACCTTCACATTCAGCGTGTAAGCCCTCCCCATATGGAGGTCTGGATCCAGAGGGCTCGGTTCATTAGTGGATGTGAGATCGTGTTTTCTGCTTGTTGCATTAAAACTGCCCATTTTGCGGTAGTCTGGTTTAGTGTGGTTATTAGACCCATATATTCAGATTGATAATCAGTGGTCTCAGCCTCCATATATTCAGATTGATAATCAGTGGTCTCAGCCTCCAACCAATAAATAAAAGGGTTGTATTTAAAAAAATTAAAAAAAAATAAAAAGTTGGAATTAATCATTTTTCGATAAAATTTGTTTTTGTGTGTGTGCGGTGTATTTTGTTATTCTTTCTAGATCAGTTTTCAATGGTCGCAGAACAGATGCCTCTTAGTTTAAAATAAGTTAATGAAGCATCTTTTCTCGGCATATGAGACTTCCCTCTCAGCCAGGGGCTTAACCCCCGAGCTTCCCCGACAAGACTTATACATTGGCCTTTTTTTTCTTCTTTTAATTGTATTGAAACTCCTCTTCCCAGACCACTGTGTGAATCATTGAGGAGTAGTCTAAGTGTATCCGATCTCTCTGCAGGATTCTTTGATCACACTCTTTTGATCAGATTTGGATTTTTAAGTTCTGAAGTGTTCCCCCTTCAACCCCTCTGCTTCTCTGTTAACCCCCTGTTGCTGCTAATTCCTTAATTCAGTGATCTGCCTAGCCAATAGGGACAGCTCATGTAGCCGGGTCAGAAGGGTTCTCTGTCTCACATCTCCAGTGGTTCATTCCTTCATCGGTTCCAAAGTCCTGTCTCTACCATACAGGGATTCGAGGTTTCTGTAGTTCATGTTGAACAGGACAGGTCTAAACTACCTCAGGGACACAAGCACCAATATTAGCTTTGAATATTTTGCAACTTAAACCCCTTGTGCTCCAAATGTCCCTCTTAAGGGGGTAATTGAAACTGCACTTGCTGCATGTGTAGCTGATAAGGAGGTAGCATCTAATTTAATGCGTCCATTAGCATGTTCAAAAGTTTCCCTCGCATCGTGACTGTTCCCATGTTTGCATCCAGTAAATATCCTCCTGGTAATTTTTAATTACTGATATATTTTTATTCTTCACCTCTTTAAAATTATCAGCAGAACCCACGTTCTCATTAGGGCTATGCTTAAAATAATAATAATAATAATAATAATGTTTACACGTTCTTTACTTGCCATATGACTGAAATCAAGAACTTATTGTCCTTCTGTTCAGTGGATATTATGACAAGGTAAAGGGACAGTAAACTATTATCTAGAGACTGCAAGTTAAAAATAAAAGAATAATTATTATTATATGTAGTTAAAATTTTAACTCCAGTAAAAGTATCTGTGTGACCATTACAACATAGCCCCATATAATATTTGCTTTCATATTAGATATTTTATCTTTCTATTGGGTTATAATAGTGGCTTAAGATGTAATTGGCCTGTTCACTTTTATTTGAGACCCACTTTTGCTATTGGAGTAACTGCCCCCAGTCTTAATTTTTTATTTTATTGTATTTAAACTTTTTGTTCATTTTATTTTTTTTGTTTTTGTAGCACAAATTACTTAGCATTTCCATTGGAAATTCACACCTGCGTCTAGCAAATATAAAACCGCCTTGCACAATTATAAGTGTGTAACAAAAACAAAAAAATAATCTTAAATAATCTTACTAAGCTGCATCGCCACAATGACTTTTTATAAAAGAAAAATAAGAAAAATCCTTTACTAACGGAGGTTCATGACCTTGAAAAAGTTCTGCTTGGTTGCCTGCAACTGTAGCAATTGAAAAGAACAATAGCGCTGGCTGTGTATGAAATGAACCATGGGATAAGTATACGGATTTCACGTCATATAGTAACTTTTTTTTCAGTGTTTTCCTGTTTTCTGTCATATGTATGGTCGTGAAGGGAGTATGGGATTCTCTCTGGGCTGGGTAAGGAAAGTTGATCAGTTGGGCTCTTTGGCTGAGTGGGGGAATTACCTTCTCAAACAGATGCTTTAAAGAGACCGAAATCATGAATTTCTTGAATTGTCGCTGCTCTGGGCTGGCTACAATGACTTGTGTGTCGGTCGCTGTTGCCCTCCCTTGTGGTTTTTTTATTTTATTTTCCCCCCAATGCCGCCTTTCACTCTGCAAAGCTGCTTAAGCGCATTAGCATGTGGATGCTGGGGGAGCACACTGACCCTCATTTGGAAAGTTTAAATGAGTGAAAGATGGAACGATTTGTTAGGGCTTTAGAAAGCGTCCGGGTTACTCCTTTGGCTTGTCCTAATGCTTGTTCTAATCTGGTGTGCTATTTAAAGGAGACCAGACTGATTTGTGACACAGGAGTCCAAAGGCCTCCTTTTTTTTTTTTTTTGGGCTTGACCCGATTAGCTAATCTGTGCTTTGAATTTCAATGCCTTGTATCCGGGAGGAAGGCTCTTGGGAAAAGCTCATTTTTGGATCCCAGGATTGGAAAGATGCGGGACACAGATGGGGAGGGAGAGAAATGGCCGAGGCCAAATTTTTCATTGATCTTGTTTACAGAAAGAGAAGACTGTGAAATAAATATACGATCGTGCCAGGCCCAGCGCACCTCGGGCTTAGCCTGTTGCTGGTAATAATTGCTGCCAATTGTCTACAAAAGGGGCAAAATATTTCACATGTGAAATTTTTTTTAAAAACTTTTAAGCTAAGTGGTATATTTAGCAAACAGTTCTGTAAAGACAAAAGAAAACAACGTTGCCCATTGAAACCAATCAGATTCCAGCTATCGTTTACTCAGCACATTCCAGAAATTGATACCTTGAATCTCATTGGTTGCTTTGGACAAAACTTCTTATTTTGTCTTTAGAGAAAAATATACATGTTTAATAGAAAGTTGAGCCACACGGCTCAACCAGTCTGCCTATTTATTTGTTTAAAACTATACTGACCCTAGACCCTATTTACCCTCAATTTAGTTTAAGATTTCGAATATCCTTATATTTATCCCAAGCATGTTTACACTGTTCTACTGTATTACCTCTACCCCCTCAGATGGGAGAATATTCCACTTATCTATCACCCTTTCAGTGAAGTCATTTTTCTGCACATTTCCTCTGAATCTACCACCCTCCAGGTTATATTGTCCTTGTGTTCTATTACACCTCTTCCTTTATGTAATGTCCCCCTGTACCTGTCACCCTCCAGTATATACACATGTCCTCATGTTCTATTATACCTCTTCCTTTATATAATGTCCCCTCCTGTACCTGTCACCCTCCAGTATATACACATGTCCTCATGTTCTATTACACCTCTTCCTTTGTATAATGCCCCCTCCTCTAGCTGGTCACAACCCTTGATGTATTTGAAAGCTGCTATCATGTCCCCCCTCTCCCTTCTCTGCTCCAGGCTATACATGTTTAGTTCCTCTAGCCTTTCTTGGTATGGTGTGACACAGGCCATGGACCATTTTAGTTGCTCTTCTTTGCACAGTCTCTAATGTATTTATGTCTTTCTGGAGATATGGCTCCAGAACTGAACACAGTATTCTAGGTGAGGGCGTACCAATGACTTATAAAGGGGCATCACTACTTCTCTCTCTCTGCTACTAATTCCTCTCCCTATGCAACCAAGCATCTGACTTGCCTTTCTCATTGGTATCTCATTGCTTTGTTTGATAAATATAGCCCTAATTTTGAAGTAAAGCCAAGCTGCCAATTAAAACATTTTTCTGGGTAATTTTTATCAACGTCATTACATTTGTACTGTGGCGTAAAAAAGAATTATCAGCTTGAATAAATAAGTTTTCCGTGGTATTTGTGCTCTTGAACATCCTCCTCTCAGAAGGATATGAATGAAGCCATTTGCCACTTCAGAAGACTTTATTGCTGTGTATATTCCTTCCTGCAGCTTATTGTTCAGTGTATCTGTTTATCAAACAGAAAATGAAATCTATCTTTTATTTTTATTACATAACTTGTATATGTTCCCTGTGTGTGTTTTGGTTTTAATATACAAAAAAGTTTTCCACCAAACCCAGATGTATAGACACGGGATTAATATTTCCTTACTTGTTTCCATTTTCTTGGGGGACTATTTATGGAGGCAGAGTACACCCTTATGCAATCTTTCTCTTTCTCTTTTTATATCTGTTTATCACTCTAGCTCAGGTCTGTGCTTTTCATTTATGTGTCTGTATTTGCCCTTGGACACAGCACAGAAAAGCTCTCTTCTTACATTTGTGAAGCTGTGTATTCATGACAATAAACTAACCAACCTCACCCAATGATATACATGCAGGGCTAAAGAGCACAGACTGGAAAAAGCTAAATAAATCAATGGGCCGGATCCAGAACTAATTCAATAAACAGTAGCTATTGCGCATGCGTAGTAGCTATTGTACGTAATCTGCGTATCGTTTCGATACGTAGATTGCGTATATGCGGTCTAAAAGACCGCATATACGCAATCTACATATCGAAACGATGCGCAGAAGTAGGAAGTAGACTAAGGGATGCAGTGAGGATGTTAATTGGAGGAGGGGTAGGCTAGCCTTAACAGGCGCGTTTTGAGTGAGCACTTGAAGACTTGCAAGTGAGGGAGAGTGTGACTAAAGAAGGGAGGCCATTCCAGTGCAGAGGTACAGCACAGGAGAAGTCCTGGAGATGTGGTGATCAGTAGGGAGGTCAGACAGTGGTGGTTAGCAGAACGGAGAGGGTGGGAAGGGAAGAGCG
>WWET01001278.1:195967-209917 GCA_011038615.1 Limnodynastes dumerilii | reverse complement strand
AGAGCAGAGCGGTATGATTGAGGTAGCTGTGGAGCAGCCTATTTTACCTTATATCATAAAGTGTTGACAACTTCAGGAATACAGGATTTTGTCATTATCATTATTTTAATGATACCTGTTTTTAGTTCTTTTCATGTTGTTATTTTGATGAATAGCTCAATTGGTGGATGGTTTAAGTGTCTTATAAGCTAATATTTACTTTCTTTCAACAGACTCTTTGTGCAAAAACTACAATGCAGACGGTCCATGCGTCAGACAGCAACGCAGTAGACAAGCTGATATTTCGCGAATCGGAGAATGATCACAAGGTGCGTGCACAATATTCCCTGATGCCGTTCTGTAACAGATGTGGCTTATTCGTTGCTATTTACAGTTATGTTTTTATGACGGCACTTACGCAATCTACGTACAGAAATGGTGCATAGATAGCGTAAAGAAGATACTATACATGTACAGTAGCTCAATTCTTAACACAATGGGGCAGATCCAGAACTACGCATTTCCGCGAATTTACGTGTGGCGGAGACGTAAATTTGCAGATTTGTACGCACTGCGCATGCGCAACACAGAAAATACGCACATTCACGTAGCGTATTTTAGAACGTATGGGTGATTCACGTATGTTACACGTAAATACTTACGTGTGGTCGTGCCAAATTTACGTTAGTGAACAATACGTGCGTTTTACGTGAAGTAGGAGGGGGGTGGTATTTAAAGTGTACAGTATGGGCGTACTAAGCTGCGAACGTTCGCGTAGTTAGTACGCCCGTTAGCGGACGTATGCTGTTACGTTAGGAAAAGTTAAGGTAGGGTTTGGGTCGAGTCATTTGACAAAATACGTCCGTGCAAGGGGTGTGCCGTGGGGAGTGTAGCGACCTTACGTGTACGAAAATACGCGCCGCGAAAATACGTACGCACACATGTAGTTCTGGATCTACCCCAATGTACGTAACACGAAAACTACATAACTATAGTTACTATATACATCGTGTACCGATTACATTGCAGACCATAATCACTAACATGTCCTCCTGCTCTTCTTTCCAGGTTGTGCTACAAATAGAAAAGAAATTATTTGATTATTTTAATCAAGAAGTTTTTAGAGATAACAATGGTACTGCGGTAAGTCTGACATATTGCTGTATAATACACAATGCTCAAATGTTTCCAGTCTACAAAAGAAATGTCCGGAGCAGTGTTTCCCAACCCTGGTCCTCAGGGACCACCAGCAGTGCGTGACTTCCAGGTCTCCTTGCTGGAGCACAGGTGTGTTCATTATATCATGTGTTCTGTGCGGAGGCCTGGAAAACATGGACTGTTAGTGGTCGCTGAGGACCAGGATTAGGAAACACTGGTCCAGAGCAATTTATGCACATTTAATTGCTTTGATTTGATCTAGTTTACATGGATATATTTTCTGCCGTGAAAATATGCAGTAAAGGGTTAGTCTGCGTTTCCTTGGCCGAGCGATGTTACTGGACACACATGGGGTGTATATGTGGGTCCTAATTAGCAATCCATTGACTGAATGTAACAGCTCTTATGATATTACCTTGTTCTCCTGTATATAGACATATTGTGTTCTGTGCACGGTGGGTGTGTTTATACAGCGCCAACTCAAGACCCGTTTGAGCAGTGCAGCCACGCAGGGGGCTTGGACTTTATTATTATTATCATTTATTTATAATGCGCCACAAAATACAACAAAATACAGTAGAGACATACAGGGTAGGGATGGACAACATAGTATATATGAAATACACCATGACTATAAAAATATCACAGAAGAACAATAAAGTGAAGCAAGCACAGAACGCAAGGCAAAATGCGAGGTGTCAAGCTTGGAGGTTGAGAGGGAGCCACCAGGTGGGGATTGGGTAAAAGTGTAGCAGAGGGGGACAAGAGGGTACAATGTGAGGAGGGAGTGGTGGAGGAAGGAACAACACTAGGATGGAGGGCCATGCTCGTGCGAGATAACACACTATGTGCTAGGGAAAAACTTACAGAAGACATAAGGAGAGGGAAGAAAGTGGACTGCTTGTGTGAGCGGAGGAGAGTGGAAAGGAAGTGGACTGCTGGTGTGAGCGGAGGAGAGGGGGAAGGAAGTGGACTGCTGGTGTGAGCGGAGGAGAGAGGGAAGGAAATGGACTGCTGGTGTGAGCGGAGGAGAGTGGGAAGGAAGAGAAGGGATAGATGAAGGATGCAGTGAGGATGGTAAGTGGAGTAGGGGTAGGCTAGCATGAACAGGTGCGTTTTGAGTGAACGCTTGAAGACCTGCAATGTGGGGGAGAGTCTGACTGAAAAAGGGTCATTCCAGTGCAGAGGTGCAGGACTTGATAGGAGAAGGCGCTCCAACAGCTAGCAGAGAGCAGCCGCTAACACAGGCATTGCCTGGCCCACCGCTGCTAATAACGCTCTGCAGCGGACCAGGCACTGTCTGTGTCCCTGACTGCAGGGCGTCTGTCTCAGTGCCTGCAGAACACAGTGCAGGACGCAAAGGAAAAAGACGCCTTTAAAGGAAAATAGTACATTTATATTTCATTTATGAATCAGGGAGGGGGGAGGGGGGAAATGCTTTATTATTGGACAAATAGAACCCTATTAAGGAGCGTCATTTTATCCCAATTAAGAAGGCATAATAGTATGTGCCCAGAATAAATCCCTTCATTACTCATTAATTGGAATTAAAATGATCCCCCATAATATGGCTTCTATATTCCCCTAATAATGATTTTATTCCTTCTTAATTGTGTGAAATGATTACCCATAATAGGCATTTTTATTACCCCCATAAAAGGACTCCTTATGATGTAGGACCCCAGGAGGAATATCAAGCCCTATAATGGAAGATAATTTGAGCTCAATTATGGAGAAATAAAGAGCTTTAATAATTGTACTCAAATAGTTCACTGTAATAATCCCCCTCCCCCATAATAGGGCCCTTACCCCTGACTGTAAGGTCCTATATGCCACATCATACACTCTGTATCACTTCTTTATTATTATTTATCCATAAGAGGCCTCTCTAATACCCCTGTTGTAGGGCTTTATATGATATAAAACTTTAATAATTAAGGAGGAAGAAAAAGCTTTATTATGGGGTGAATATAGAGGCCTCTTATACGGGCATAAGGAAGAGATTTTCCATGACGTATATAGTATATTTATATTCTACTGGCTGAAGTGTCCGGCATTGTCCGGGTTTAAATCTTCATGTTATTAAGTTGTTAATGAGTTGGATGTAACTGTCAACGTTTTTAAGATAATGAGCAGCTCTTCCTACACCCTACGGCCCTAAAAACAGCGGGCGGTATTCAGAGATGCGTTTCTCAAAAGTACGCAATTATACGCACGCACGTAGCCAGCCGACACCCATGACACTCCCCGGCTGTGCAATCGTAGACATACGCCTCCATAGAACACTTCTAACTTTGTGTGTACTTACATGCGAATCTATGTAACCGCGCCCTCATAGACCCATTAAAATGCCCCCCCCCCACCCTCTTTCACGTAACTTTTCCAGCACGTATTTCAACCCCGCCCCTCCGCACACGTATGTCACCAAGTGCGATTCACATGTCCGTGTCTAAAGCACTTACCTGCATATATTCTACGTAACATACATAAATAAAGTCACTACACATGCGCAATTACACCGTAGCTACAAATACGCACGCAGCTTCACGTGAAAACGGATCTGTGAATACAGCCATTAGCTTCCAAAAAAAAATAAGCTTCATCTCGTTCTGCCCAGACTTCTCCCAAAACTGACCATATTTGTTCAAACCACTTTCTTTCCCATAAACCTGTTCAGTGTCCATCAAGCTCACCCTGAATTTAGAATTTTATGTATAAGATTAAATAATAATTTGAGCTTTCACTTATATATTTTACTTGCGCTCACTTACCATTAAGTTGAGTAGGAAAGACAGGAGGTTATCCAAGATACCCCCCCTACCATTACCCCCTAAAAAAGTAAAATATACATAAAATATTCCCCTGCGTCCCGCTGATCGCTCCTGAGTTTGGCGTATGTCCGATATGTCTGTATGGTAAACACAGCGCTCACTGTGGTCAGAATCTCTGCACGTTCACTAGAAGCAAAGAATCTCTATCCAGCCACATAGGCAACAAAAGATGAATGATATAATGAGCCGGAGGAGATAATCTAATCTTCATGGTGTAGTTAAATACGCAGCACCATGATCGCTAAAAAACAAACTACCTATCTTCCAGGATGAATGTTCCTGGGCCGAATTCAACCCAAAAAAATCCATTGCATCCTTCATCAAGCACTGGTCTTGTACCAGCCTGACAGAAATTTAATTCGAGCTGGCTCCTGAAAATAATTATTGTATTTTAAGAGTAGTAATCATTGGCTGGGACATGATTGAATGTGTCCATGGCTATTGACTTTTGCTATGATATATGGCTCGCTTTAGTCGATATTCCCATCGAAATTGTATAATTAATTATAAGTGGTGCTGTCAGGCCTGCAGGATGGAGTGCCCTGATGAGTATTTGGGAAGATTAAATTTTCCTTTGCTGCAGCGCGGAAAGACTTGGGAATTTTCATCGCGCTCGGGCTTGTTGGATAAAGATGTTTTTCTGTGTGTTTAGCAACTGCTTGAGCTCGAGATGCATTGATTTTCTGGCCTCTATTTATTTCTATCTGTGCAGCGGCTCTTCACTAATAGTGGAATTTGTGCAGATGTGACAAGACCTGACAAATATTTATTATCAGCTAACTACTTTATCATTGTCCGTGGAGAGGTTTTTTATTTTATTTATATATTTATTTATTTCGGCTCTCTTGTCTTTCCCCGGTGTAATTTAAGAGATAGATGTCCTTGATACATAAAATAGGTATCCTGCTTATGAAAAATGTATAATAGATTCCGGTTTTTTTCTTGGGAGCCGGAATGTAATTTTCGATTTAAAAAAGCTTTGGTCTTGTAGTTTGCTGATGTTACAGTCACAATCTGGGCAAATGGCGTTTGGATGATGTGCCTCTTAAAATGTTTTCATTACATAGAGTTTTGGGACTATTATCCGCCAAAGAGATTAATATCTGGGTTCCAGGTAACGCCATTATGCAATTAGGTAGCCATTACTCTGTTTTATTCTAATCAAATGAAGTTATGTGCAGAATCAGCGGGTTCTCAAATCCCATGCAAGAGAAGGGAACGATGGAGAAGTCAACAATTTAGAATGAGAGTGGTTATAATTTTATATAATTATAATTTTTAAGTAAATGTTACTACTACTAATGCCAGATGCTTCATACTACTACTGCTACTATTACTGCTACTACTACTACTGTTATTACTACTACTGCTACTATTACTGCTACTATTACTGTTATTATTACTACTACTGCTACTATTACTACTACTGTTACTATTACTGCTACTATTACTACTACTGCTACTATTACTGTTACTATTACTACTTCTACTCTTACTGCTGCTACTACTACTACTGCTACTATTACTGTTACTATTACTACTACTGTTACTGTTACTATTACTATTACTGCTACTATTACTACTTCCAGCTGCTTTATACTACTGCTGTTATTATTATTACTGCTGCTACTATTAGTACAACTACTGCTACTATTACTACTACAAGCTGCTTCACACTACTGCTACTATTACTATTTCTGCTGCTATTACTATTACTGCTACTATTAGTACTACTGCTATTACTATTACTACTACAAGCTGCTTTATACTACTATTACTGTTACTACTGCTACTTTTACTACTACTACCAGCTGCTTCATACTACTATTACTGTTACTACTGCTACTTTTACTACTACTGCTGCTACTATTACTACTACTACTACTACTACTACTACTACCAGCTGCTTCATACTACTACTACTGCTGCTACTATTACTACTACTGCTACTGCTACTATATTACCACTGCTACTGTTACTAGCACTACAGCTGCTACTACTACTAGTACTACTGCTGTCTGTTGATTCATACTAATACTGCTACTATTACTACTACTAATGTCAGCTTCTGCTTTATATTACTACTGCTACTAATACTACCACTACTGCTATTATTACTACTACTACTATTGCCAACTGCTGCTTCATACTACTACTGCTACCATTACTACCACTACTGCTATTATTACTACCACTACTGCTATTATTACTACCACTACTGCTATTATTACTACCACTACTGCTGCTACTATTACTATTAGCTACTTTATGCTACAATTGCTGCTGCTGCTACTACTACTGCTGTCGGCTGCTGCTTCATACTATTACTACTACTACTACTATTACTGATAGATAGATAGATAGATAGATAGATAGATATGAGATAGATAGATAGATATGAGATAGATAGATAGATAGATAGATAGATAGATATGAGATAGATAGATAGATAGATAGATAGATAGATAGATAGATAGATAGTCTGTATATGGCTCTGTCACCTAGGTGCTTACCTGAGTTACTCCACCAAATGGCTCCATAAACAAAAGCAAGAAAATACAGGAGGCCTCTAGGATTTCCAACACACACACACTGCACAAGTGACCAAAAACCTATCAATTCCAACATTTCAGTTTATTCAAAAAATGTCTTCAGTGACTCCCAATAACCCCGCTAGCGTATAACGGGTCCGAAATTGTCTTTTCTGCTTCACGGGGCATCATGGGGACCCACTTATACAGTATCCAAAGTACTACAATAGGACCACAATGCAGTCATATAACTAATAAAACCATTTATCTTACCGGCGGCAGTGCCAGATCCATGGAGCTATACAGACAAACGCTTCATACGGTTTCATGAGTTCTGTTGTGAAAAGAAATGGCCGATACCTCAATAATGAGTCCTGAGGAGACCGTAATCTGCCATTATGTTCATTATGTTTTTATTTCAATGGAACCAATGAGTGTCTGCAATTAAATACTCTGCGGCTGATCCAGAATTGGAGAGAGAGGAAAAAACAGGTGTAAGCGTAGACCTGAGCAAACCATGTCACAGTGTGAGGGGTACAAATGAATGACATTTTCCTCTTTGCTATTGCCCATAGAACCAGACCTTCAAACATGAACCATTCCATTAGGGACAACATGCTCTGCTCCTCAGCTTCCAACTGTCAGTTGCTATGGTAACCACCTTTGTTAAAGAGAAAAATGTTTTTCAAATTCACTAAAATCAGGTGAGTGACAGTTGGAAGCTCAGGAGTGGAGTGTTGTGTACCTAATGGATGGGGTCATGTTGCAGAGTCTGTAGAACACACATAGTGCATAGCTCTGTGTTCAGTCTGTAAATTGGTGGGAAACTTCACCTTGCAACACCTTTCACAGTTTAAATTTGCTTTTCCAACATGGGTTTACACATGCATCTGATTTGCCATTACTCCCAACTCAGCCTCGGTCCTCAGGACCCCCTAACAGTCCATATATTCTAGGTTTCCTTAAAGAATCACAAGTGATATAATGAGCGGCACCTGTGGAGCTTTTACAATGTTAGTAATGAACACACCTGTACTCCAGCAGTGACACCTGGAAAACATGCACTGTTACTGGTCCCTGAGGACCGAGGTTGAGAAACACTGAATTAATGTGTGAATCCTGAATGTTATACCGTGGTTTGCACATTGCCCACTAGCTGACTATGCCTCGATGTAATATGTTAGTACAACAGCTAAAGCAGATCTTCCACTGGGAAGTCTGGGTTAGTATTGATTTGAGAAGGGCTCCGGTGTCTGTTTGCATAATCCGGATCCGGGACAGACCCCTTCCTGGAAATCATACGGATCTGCTCGCTACAGCTTTATGCTCAGCTGTTCATTTGGTATTTTTGGGGTATTTTAAATTAAAAGAAAAAGAGTAATAATAAAAAATACATCATGTAAGGCCATCATCTAAAGCTTTTGGAAGGACTGATAGCTGTACAACCACTGAGGACATTCCTGGTTTCTTTGTGCCAATCCCTGGAAAAGACCAATTATACATTTATTCCCCTTTGCATTGCCTACGTCCCTACTGATCTAGCCACGTCTCCACTGATCTATCTGCGTCTCCACTGATCCAGCTGCGTCTCCACTGATCTAGCTGCGTCTCCACTGATCTAGCTATGTCTCCACTGATCTAGCTGCGTCTCCACTGATCTAGCTACGTCTCCACTGATCTAGCTACATCCCCACTGATCCAGCTACATCCCCACTAATCTAGCTGCGTCCCCACTGATCTAGCTACGTCTCCACCGATCCAGCTATGTCCCCACTAATCTAGCTGCGTATCCACTGATCTATCTGCGTCTCCACTGATCCAGCTACATCCCCACTGATCTAGCTGCGTCTCCACTGATCCAGCTACATCCCCACTGATCTAGCTGCGTCTCCACTGATCTAGCTGCGTCCCCACTGATCTAGCTGCGTTTCCACTGATCTAGCTACGTCCCCACTGATCCAGCTGCGTCTCCACTGATCCAGCTACATCCCCACTGATCTAGCTGCGTTTCCACTGATCTAGCTACATCCCCACTGATCTAGCTGCGTCTCCACTGAGTTACACACGTGCCGTAACACTCGGGGTTGCGATTTTTACATTGTGTTGTGTGATGATTTGACACTTGATGTATTGGGCCTTTGTTTCAGCAGTCAGCCTTTCCCATGCTATATTTCATCCACCGTGACAATGATCCGTCTCTTCCTTGTCTTTGTGACCGCGCTTCTCTTCTCCGGCACTGGAGGCTTCTGAGGTTCATTATCTCATTGCTTGGCGTGTCACATGACTTACATTAATACTAATGCAACCTCCGGGAACCCTGCTTAGAAGAAATGCCACTGTCAGGAATATGGGGAGCACTACATGTATCAGCTGTAAATAATGAGGGAGCCTGGTAAAATTAGACATAATATTGGGAAGCAGCTTATTGTCTGGTGTCAGCTAAAGTATCTGCTACCATAACACACCCAATATCTCCCATAGGGCTAGCTCTCCCCAGACCCAGTCTCCATTCTTCTTGCAGATTACAAGCTGTCTGGAGATGGGCTCTTTCCTATGTCTGGCACTTTGGCCTCATCTCCAGCAGTTGTCTTGCAGGAGCATTATCATACTCCAGTAGTTTAAATATGATTATAAAGAGATTAGACATCTAGTATAGAGGTGAAACCATATATAAAGTACTACTGGCATCAGATAGGCGATGGCTTTATAACAGGAATAGCCGTGAAATGCCCGAAAAATTGGGAAGTTCTTGCGGTAGCTCAGGAGAGCCCACAAGTCCCGGCCCCCTGGCTCTCAGTATAGTAATCCCTAGCATTACTAGGGATGGGCCGGACTTGATGATGTCATCAGGAGGTGGTTTATAATTTGCACCATTAAGCCCCACCCCCATGGAGGCATCTATTTCTTCTCTTGGAGATACGAGATCCACTGACTTTATAGTAAATACCTCTCTTTATAGAATAGCTAAAATTAGGGGGCACTGCAGGTGATTAACAAGAGGCCAAAGTGTATTTTTCATATCTGTCTTAATTATTGAAATCCTGTTGTCTCGGAAAACGTCCAGTCTTTAAATACACCTTGGCCTTCATGAAAATGGCCGCCTATATAGGCCTCAGCGCAGGGAAACACAATTTCTAAATTCTGTCATCACACAGCAATGACTTCTGGAGTCAGCATCAGGGAGATTGCCAAATACTTCAGGGAGTCAGGGAAATCTCTTTGTGGAGGCTCCCTGATATTCAGAAACAGTTGTCAGCCACTGTATGTCCCATATTAGGAATCATCTGAACAGACACATGAATAAAGTTAATACTTTGTTCCTTTAGCTCTTGTTTTATTCTTGCCGTCTCCTGTCTGCAAAGAATATTCTATTTGTTGTCTGATTTACACGTTTTCTTTCTGAATTCCTCTATATGGAGGCACAGTTGCATTCTGGGTACAAATGCGTTTATTTACTGGATGTCCAATAGTGTCACTTATTGGGTTAGCAGAGATGTACATAGTAATTATCTCAGAGACAGAGCACGCTCATCCTTATTTATGCTGACAGCTCTCTGTACTGTACATTAAACAACATTGCTTGTAAAGCCTCCGCAAAGGGTCAATTGAAGAACTGTCAGGGGGCAATTAGGAGCTTAGTTTGGCTGTCATGTTTTGCTGCCGCAGAATGATCGCTCTGTTCAGATCTGTGTTGTCAGATGTGGTGTAGCACATTTTAATGGGGAATTGCAGAGCGCTGAATTACAGTTAAACAGAAATACATGGCTAGATTTATATTAATAGTGTACAGTGAGCAATCGCACATATTGACCCAGTGTATTTATATTATTGCTTTGTATTTCCAATGTGGAAAACTCAAATTAACTTTGGAATTAGAAATATATTGCTCCAATCCCGACCACTTACTGAGAGCTCTTTTCCCTCCTCTTCTATATGTATCTTGCTCACTTTGATTTCTAGGCAATGCTCGTCCTTATTACCCACATTCTGCGTCTTCTGAGTTAATAAGTTAGTTCATCTCAGACCCTCCTCTAGGCAAGATTCCAATTTCACTTTCCTGCGGTTTCAGTCTCCGGTCTGATGGCCTGCTTTGCAAAATAGAGACTTGTTACTTTTCGGCTGTCTCTGTTTGGAATACGGGGTCGTATTAGAAATGTTTTCTATGAATGGGTGAGTGTGTGATCGGAATACTCAACCATTCATTTTCGCAGACCCACCGGATGACAGCTACGGAGAAGCGAGTAGCCTCTCCAGGGCTTTTTAGTATTGGGGGAGGGTGGTTGGGTGCTTAGTAAGGGAGGGTTAGAACCATAGAAGTGGAGGGTTAGGGTCAGGCTGCGGGGAGGGGGTTCTTAGGGTTAGGCTATAGAAAAGGGAGGGTTAGGGTCAGGCTAGGGAGAAGGGAGGGTTAGGATAAGGCTGCGGGGAAGGGAGGGTTATGGTTAGGGTAATGGAAGGGGAAGGTTAGGGTTAGAATTAGGAAAGGGTTGGGGTTAGTTTAGCCACCGTGTTCAGTGCTCCGGGGATCTTCTATGCCTCTATTGCCATAAGCAATCGACATCCCAGCCAGTTCGAAACTGACTGAGAGAGAATGGCTCTATCGAGATTTAGGTTTAGGCGGAAGGGGGGGGGTGTTAGGGTTTGGGATAAAATACTTACTTTGCTTTGGGAGCACAATGGCTGGGAGTGAAGGGCCCTATCGAAATATGTTTAGCTGTACCACTGACCACCACAAGCTCTGAGTCTTCAGTTGATACACTATAGTTAAGGCCAGTTAGTGTATCTCCCCAGCTAATGAACGTATGGTACAATCCACTGGATTCATCAGATCCAACCTGTTGTATTACAACACATCAAGATCAAGATTACACTGTTACAATATCTTACCAAATGGTCTGGAGTCTTATGATCTGCCTGATGATTGCATAGTTGTGTACCTCGTATATTACACAGGTGACATCTGTAAGTGAAATATCTGCACAATTATCCAGGGTCAGCTCCTACAAGCCATGGGGCAGATCCAGACCCACGCACATATTACGTGCGTACGAGGGTCTGTAAGTACGAACTCATAGCGGGGAGTGTACGCCCCCGACACGCTCCGCTCCACTTCTGTGTCCAGATTCCCACCTTAAATATTACAACCAGGTCTACGACCTTTCAGCCTCAGACGTAGTCATAGCGGGGCTTCCCCCCTTTGCGTATCGGCTGTTACGGATGCCTGCCGGTACTCACGCATAAGAAATATGTGCACATGCGCACTAGTTAGATGTCAGGAGAATTACGCACGCGGTCGTCCATACTTGTTGATCTACCCCAAGTGTGTAACATGATAGGATATTAGCCGGGAGTTCAGTACATGGTCCATGAATGAATGAATAATTAACAGCAAAATGGAAATAAAAGATGGTGTCCCGCATTGGCTTCTGAATCCGGCTCCGTTCTGATTTTGGTTCTTCCCTTTACTTGGATTCTGAGCTTTATTTCCCTGGCACAGCTGTGAATTCCCCGGTGGACGCTGGCTGTGGATTTGATAAATGCTGCTAATATCACCTCTTGATCTAACAATGCTCTGAGTTTGGTCCGCAGGTCTTGATGAGTAATTGCTGTTGTTCTACTCCAATGACTGAATTAAGTTGCCCTGTTATAAAGGGTTCATAGTACAGTGATTGCAGCAGAGGCAGCGTATGTCCCTGTGGACAGTGACCTTTTGCAGGGTATCTTTCTACTCTCCGATAAAACGGGCTAAATTGTTTTCTATTGACTGTGGCTTCTTACTCTTCCCGATAGCTATTGCACATGGAGTCAGGGAAAATACACATCTTCTCTTTTAGGACCATGTTCTTTTTAGTTTCTGCTCTAGAACTTTATGTATAGTAATTAATAACAATGGACCTGATAAAGATCTCTGCATTTTCTTTGTGTTCGGAGATCTTTAAGTCCGCAAATGGGAAAGAAGTGGACTCTCCTGTCACTCGCCTCTCATGTATGGCGTTCTGGACATTTATGTTCCTTAACCCTACCTTAGGCTCTCTGCATGATCAAATGCTGATCTGTGCGGAAGTGCCTAACTCCGCCCCCTCTCCATCCGCATGTCTAACTCCGCCCCCTCTCCATCTGCATGTCTAACCCCACCCCCTCTCAATCTGCATGTCTATCTCCGCCCCCTCTCCATCTGCATGTCTATCTCCGCCCCCTCTCCATCTATTGGTGATCCAGAAATACATCCAAAACCAATGTACCCGGCACATACATAGGACATTCATACAGAAATGGTCCAGGATTGTAACTGACATAAAGAAATATAACAAAAAGGCAGGTTACAGCTGTTATTTAGGATTTACTTTTGGTCACCCCCCAAAAAAAACAAACCCAGCAGTTATTGCTGATCAGTTCAGTGATCTTCCCTGGACAGTATTACGTGTCGTCTAGTTCCCAGTATTTGTGTGTTTATGACCCTTGTTCTGTCTTTCTGTCATAGTGTGTGATGCTTCTGTCCATTACGATGTAACGCTTTCAACAGACATTTAAATATCCCGATGCCCAATAGGGGAGATATATTTAATTATTCTAAATGCGATCCTCCTGTGTGCATTTGTCCAACAGAGAAGGTATCTTCAGGCTCCTGCAGGAATGTCCAAGCCACATACACACATGCCCATACCTTCAGGCTCCTGCGCACACACACACACATGCCCATACCTTCAGGCTCCTGCGCACACACACACATGCCCATACCTTCAGGCTCCTGCGCACACACACATGCCCATACCTTCAGGTACACATGGTCTTCTCACTGAATCTCTAGTTATGAATCTATACATCATAGTTGATGACTTGATGGCAGCATGGGGGTGGGACTTAAGGATGTGATTTACGCAAATCATGACTGAAGTCCCACCCCCTGACTAGTGAAAACTGCCGTCTCTAGTGTTACTATGTGTGGGGTGGGGCTGGCTGTCGCATATATTATGAAGCCCCGCCCATCCTTAGTAACACTTAGGTTGAGGCAGTGATTTGCATTCAATCCATAGTTACCTACTTCTTTAAAGACCGCATGTGCACAATCTACGTAACGAAACGCTACACAGATATACACACACACACACACACACACACACACACACACAACCCAATATCAGGGTAAACAGAAATACAGCTTATGCTGGTGCTGGACCAATTAAGGCCAATATAGATCCTAAAAACAATATAGAAAGCAAAAAATTCCTCACAGCAGCAATGATAAAAGTGAAACCTGGTTAGTTCCAACATTTCAGATCTTGTTCAATGATCTTTCGTCAGGGAACAATAAATGTATTGTTTTCAAAAAAATAAGGAAATTTCTAAGTGATCCCAAACTTTTGAATGATAGTGTGTGTGTATGTGTGTGTGTGTATATATATGTATGTGTGTGTGTGTGTGTGTATATATATGTATGTGTGTGTGTGTGT
>WWET01001278.1:180246-195236 GCA_011038615.1 Limnodynastes dumerilii | reverse complement strand
AGGTGGTTCAGGTAGCTTCACATCACATAGATAATTAATGTGTACAAGGAACTGCTAATTGCACATCTCAGAAATGATTTATGAGGTGGCAGGGGACAAAAAAAGGATCCTCGGAACCTCCACCAAACATACGATCAGCACAGCAGCATGGTGGCCTATATAATCACCAATGCAGGTGGTTCAGGTAGCTGCTTTTCACATAGATAATTAATGTGTACAAGGAACTGCTAATTGCACATCTCAGAAATGATTTATGAGGTGGCAGGGGACAAAAAAAGGATCCTCGGAACCTCCACCAAACATACGATGCTATCAGCACAGCTGTGCGATGAGACATGATTGATGAATAATAAAAAGGACACGATCACCAAAATAAAGAAAAATATACTCTGTGTTTTAACGTTATGCATT
This sequence comes from Limnodynastes dumerilii, assembly GCA_011038615.1. Classification (NCBI taxonomy): domain Eukaryota; kingdom Metazoa; phylum Chordata; class Amphibia; order Anura; family Limnodynastidae; genus Limnodynastes; species Limnodynastes dumerilii. The sequence goes on along the minus strand of WWET01001278.1, from coordinate 194,825 downwards.
TATAGGTCATGAAACTAAGATTTTATTAATATTATTGTGTGGTCTTTTTAGTTATGTGTTGGCTTATCTCCGTCTCTAATTCCCAAACCACAATCTCTCGTGTGGCTGCTGTAAAACAATTAGAATAAGACCCTGTTTACTTTAGATTGAGGCTGTTCTGGAGGTGGGAACAGGTGGCTGAAGACAATGCTGTAAAACTGACACCAATGACCAGGGGCTCAGAAGACTATTTTACAACCTGTATCTTGATAGAATGTTGGCACAAGTTTCACTAGTCCTAGAGAATAGGAAGCGATCCTGAGAATCCCAGTGCACGCACATTCACATTGTAATGAATATTCTGGCGTTAATGGTACTGCTCCGGATTCAGTTACCTAGTTTTCACCTTAGATGACGCTTACGCAATCTACATACAGAAATGGTCGTACGTAAGACGAAAACTACGCAGCTGTGAGTCCGGAGCACTGGCTCTATAACGGTTTGACGCTATGATTGGTCCACTGGCCGTATATCACCTGAAGTCAATGAGTTTCCGTGACATTTATTTCGTGTCGTTCTTAAAGCCATTGTGCGTAGGGTTTGCTCTGTACTTATATTCTCTCTTTTTATCTTTCAGCTTTTAGAATTTGACAAGGAATTATCGGTCTTCAAAGACAGATTGTATGAGCCGGACATCACCTTTCCTCCCAGGTATGGGGCTGCACCAGGGCTGGAAGTGAGGGGGTACAGGGGGGGTGTATGCCAAACCATCACCTCTCCCACTGATTTCATCCCACCTCTCCATTCACTGGTATTATTTCTTTATTTTCATACCCCCACCTCTAGAAGCCCGTGCCCCCACCTCTAGATGCCCATGCCCCCACCTCTAGATGCCCATGCCCCCACCTCTAGATGCCCATGCATTTCCATACCCCCACCTCTAGATGCCCATACCCCCACCTCTAGATGTCCATACCCCACTGCAGAGATATGACTTGCATAATGGGGGGGAAAGCCCACTTTTCGGAAGAGAGCCGGCGTACGTAATTCACTTAAGGCGTTGCATGCGCACGACCTTCTAGACAGGGAAATTACGTACACGCTGTACGTAATTCCCCTGTCGGCCGTAGCCCAGGATCTGGGCCCTTGACTCCAGTCCACCACACCCAAAGTTAAAAGAACTACTGTGTTTTAGAAAGGGGCCCAAACCCGTTGCTCTTTGTCTCCCCTTGACCTTCAGCATTGGAAATAAACCTGTTATACTGCCACTATTACCACGTCTGTGCCCTTATTCCATGGGAAATATTATAATCCATAGTTGCCAACATTCCCTGATCTCCATGACTCCCAGAAGTGTTTGGCAATCTCCCTGATGCTGCATTCAGTTATATTGAGACCTATGGAGGTGTCCGTTTTCATGGTGGCCAATATGTAATCAAAGACTGGAAGTGATCTAAGACAACATGACTTCAGTAATGGAAATGAGAAATACACTTCGGTCTCTTGCTAATCAGCTGCAGTGACACCTACTTTGTCTTTCTATAAAGATGGAGAAGTCATCACATCTCCTATTCACAGTCTCCACAATAACACTGAAAATATTTACCCACTGACCATATAACCATCAATAAACATAGAAAAAAAGTCAACCCAGAACCACCTCATGGCAATGTGAGTGGAGATAGTACCCGGACTGGCCAGGCGGTATCTATATACCAGAGGCCATTGGTTTTATTAAACAGATTTCATTAGTAAGTGGTGGTTCAAGTTGGTTCAAGTTGGTCAAGAGGCGCTCTAGATAGACTTTTCTATACAGAAACACAGTTATTTCTGGAGCTGCCATTCTCAGATATGTGGCGCACAATAGTGTTGGTGACAATCTTATAGCCATCAACACAAACCTATGTTGTCGTTTTTCTGAGAAATCGTTTTGCCGGCAGAATTAGACACACCCATGGGTGGAGCTATTCACAGGACACACCCCTTTGGTGGTACAGGACACACCCCTTTGGTGCAGGGCCTTGATAGTGTTATAACAATTTCTCCGATATTCATTTGCAAAGTTGGCAACCAGGTTATAATGTTAGTCATGCAAATGGATTTGTGATGTGATCACTGTACATGTTGCTGGAATATGCAGGTTCCATCCCTCTGTAAAGCTACAATTAACAAAAAAGAACAATGGTAAACTGCAGGTGGGATATACCAAAGGAATCTATATCTATATATCTGGAGGAAAACATAAATGACATTTATGGGGCAGGGATCAGATTTGCTGCAGATGCTATTAAAAATCACACAAAATGGCAATAATTGTGATCTTATAACTTTATTTGGGGTATTAGGGAATTTTAGGAACTAAAATTGTATAAATTCATAAAAGGTTCAACAGCGTTTTTCTGAACATTTCAGGGTTAATAGCTGCATTCTGTAACGTAAGACACTTCCTGCTGTTGCAGGGTTCGACCTCTAAACATCCATTCATTCCTTTTATTCTTTTTACAAATACTATTAATATTGATGATACTACACCAGCAGGTATCTTAGACACTTGCAACAAGCTATAACAAGTTATTTGGCTGGTAACGGCTCCAAGGGCTGCTCACTGGCCATTTCTGTTCTATAGATGTCTTGCCGATTAATCTGTGAATTAAAGTTAACGTTCACAAAGAGTTAAACAAAAATGGTAAAAGAACAAGGGTCATTTTATACAATTTAACTTCCCAGACTCTGAGGTGCTGCCCCCTTGTGCCGAAAAAGGGACACCTGTCTAAGTATACAGTACTGTATGTGTATGCACTTTACAGGGGTGTCAGAATATTTTTAGGTTGGGAGAGTCAAGAGGCCGAAATTTACTAAGCTGCGGATTTGGAAAAGTGGGGATGTTGCCCTTAGCAACCAATCAGATTCTCTAGTATGTAATAGGAAAGTGAGAGCTAGAATCTGATTGGTTGCTATGGGCAGCATCTCCACTTTTCCAAAGCTTGGCAAAACCTGGCCCAAGATATTTAGTTCTGGTGCTACTAAAGCGCCAATTGTGACTCCTTATTTTAAATGCCTGACAGGTCACTTGACTTGACTGTGACTCCTTGGTGTCCCTCTCATATGTTGGGGCACAGCAAGTCATCATTTGCACCCTGTAGAAGGTTTTCTCTCTAGTGATCATTGTCATTTCTTGTTCACCATTAATGTGGGCTGTCCTTTATGTGCATTGTTGGAGTAGGAGTTTGAGATGAAGTCTTGTGTTCACTATCCTGGCTGTTAGGAGAATGCATCGGAGCATTTCGTGCTCTTCCCCATAATCTGCCAGCTGAGGTTCTGTGTATACATTACCCCGTCCTCCCGGAGGTCAGCACAGTGTGTGACAAGGTGGCTGCTGCTCCCGATTGTTCTTACTGATTGATTATGATAACGGGAGGACTGAAGTGTGTAAATCTCATGTTTGTCATTACTTATATACTCAGGACTGGTAAAGGGTTCCTGATTTAATGTTGAGCATACAAGAACTTGTGTTTGGATTCCTGCAATATGGAATTTGTCTCTGATGAATTGTGGGTCCTTTTTGTTTTTATCATTCCATTCTATTCCGTATTAACCAGCATTTGGTAGGTGCCCGAGAGATAGGGAAGCGGGAGTGAAAATATCACTCATGAAACCATGGTCTTCTATAAGAGATAGATATACACTTGTCACTGGTGACTGGGGGCAGCCATTTTGTTGGCTTAACCAATATTTATGTGCTTCTGGTATGATTTCCTAGTTAGTAGATAAATATCCTTGCCTCCAACAAATTAGCTGCCTTATTCTTATGCCCTTAGATAATTGGTTATTTTAAATATCTGATTCTAGGTCATGATATCAAGATACTTGTCCTATGTAATAATATATAATATTAGGACTTACAGAAAAATAATATGGCCTCTTATTAATTAAATAAGATCAGTCTCTTGTCCTGGTTTGACATTATAGTAACATAATAACATTGGGCTGGATCCAGACTTAAGTAATTGCTTGAAATGAGTTACTCCTGGGCTAAACCATGGTGATTGCAGGAGAGTCAAGTTAATTGTATTCATTGCATGCAGGGATATATCTTTACTGCACACAGATACTGACCAGCATTACCATCACACTGTTATTTATCACCTCTCATCTCTAATACTATTATATTATTATTATATTATTACACAGATACTGACCAGCTTTACTATCACACTGTTATTTATCACCTCTCATCTCTAAAACTATTATATTATTACACAGATACTGACCAGCATTACTATCACACTGTTATTTATCACCTCTCATCTAGAATACTATTATATTATTATATTATTACACAGACACTGACCAGCGTTACTATCACACTGTTATTTAGACTTGAGATAGGAAACATCACCTCTCAACTCTAATAGTGTTTGCAACAGATGAAATATGTCTCCCCTGCAATCAGCATTGTTTAGCCCAGGAGTAACTTTCCTCTTAATTTCAAGCTCCTTCTTAAGTCTGGATCCAGCCCATAGACTGTAACGAGGTAAAAGCTAGTATTGCCTGCAGACTCCTCTAAGGGGAATAGGCAGCTCAGTTAAACTTTAACATTTAATCAAGAGTGCACCTTTACTTGTGTGCCCAGTGTTCCCAGTGTTTAATAATTACACCATCTGATTTTGTGTAAATATTCTGTGCCGTAAATGCTGTGAAAGGATTTTGTTTAGATAAACTGTGTAGCCTGAAGCTCCCATTGAACGCTTGTCAGTGATTCCTGGGACGTCTCACACCTCCAGTTTACAAACACCCGTCTCTTCTCTGTTCCTGGCATTCAGTCAGTTGTTTTGTTCCTATAAAGTTAATGTTATATTTTCAAGTGTCCTTTACAAATTGGATGTGACATTGCCTTGCAGGCATTACTGCTGCAGCGGTAGTTATGGAGCAGTGAAAGCTGAGTATTTAATACAAGCGATATATATTAATAATCAGACACTAATTCCCATATAACAATGTATGCTGGCTGCGTACACGGTTCACAAGTCTCCTATATGACATTGCACTGGCTTCAAGCCTCTGTTTGTACCGCACAGAAAAGCGGAGTGATGGGATTTCATTCATCTTCTGTGCGGACAGTAGCTCAGTTACGCTTTAAGTCTGTCGTGCGGATCAGCAATCTGTATGACCAAAGATAAAACCTTGCCCAAATTATCAAATTCAAATTTCCCCCTCCACCTTACACAGTTTAGACAGGTGGAAAGGATGCACTTCTCTGACCGATGCAGCTCCAGGTGTACGGCGAACGCGTGAAAATCAGCTGAATTCCGCAAGCAAAATTTTGGCTGCTGTTATTAACCCTGAATCTGTCCCATTATTACTCGCACAATGACACAAATCATTTCAATGCCAATTGCAACTTGTTAAAATGGCCGCACACAAAATAATGGTTTATCCGTGTTTGTTATTGGATATCAAGGTCCTTACAATATCTCTAAGTGTTGTACACATAATCTCACTACAAGTCAGATCAGATAGCAGCGGACTTTGTTAGACCTGTGTGTTTGCTTTTCCTTCCTTGTCTCCCTCCCGGCTGTAGGTGATTTTTAAGTCTAAGTGTCGCAGCTTTGTTTGACTGGTTGTGGGGTCAAGGCCCTGCATTAACGCTCGCGTCTAGCGTATTGGTGGCAATACGTAAAACTCTGAATTGTCACCTTTGTCACTGATTGTAAATAAAACCAGTTCTGTCATAAATAAAGGCTATAATTAACCGTTTCCATCATTTAAAACCTACTGATTATACTGTGAAATTCTTGATCACAAGTGTTATACATAGTTTCCACACTCTATTCTTATGAACTGATTATTTATAATTCTGGATTAAAAGAATAAAATATATATATGGTGTGATTCGCCATTCCGCCAGTATTGCGACAAATCACATCCCAGCAATAAAATGTCGACCACAGTCCAATTCCAGTAGTTTCCGTCAAGACGATCAGTCCTGCAATTAGTTGCATTTTTCTATTGGACCCGCAGTTTTCAAGTTATACCCCTGCCCTAACCATCCCCCATCCCCATTCCACAGCCTAACCTTAACTGTCCCCTCTCTGAAGCCTAACCCTAAGAATCACCTTCTAGCAATCTGACCTTAACCATCTATTTCACACAACCTGAACTGAACTGTCCCCATCGGGAAGAGTGCAATTTGGCTTTGGGAAAGGAAACCTTGATGCAATAGGAACATTCTCCATTTACCCTATAATAAGACTGATCGTTATTAGAAAGCTGTCGCCAATGATGCAGCCTCAATAATGCAGCCTCAAGGATGCAGTCACTACGATGCAGTCAATAGGAATTGCCACAACAAAAAGTACGGACTGGATTCACAGTTACGTAGTTTTGGTCTTACGTACGTTGTTTTAAGAATTGAGTTACTACGCATGTGCTTTAGACCGCACTTACGCAATCTACGTACAGAAATGTAGATAGTGTAAATAAGTTACTATACATGCGCAGTAGCTCAATTCTTAAAACAACGCACAGACGAAAACTACATATCTGTGAATCCGGACCTACATCCCTATATATGTCTCCGTGACTACGTCTGTGTCGTTGCGTCTCTTGTATTGAATTTTCACGAATGTAAATGCCAGCGTTGCAGTGAGCAGGGATGACACTCACCAGCTTTATTGATCAAGCAATCGCTTATCAATGGGCAGTGTGTGTGCGTCGCTGGTCGCCGTCCTTCTGGGCTGCAGAGAGTTAAGTGTGGCAAGAAGCCACGAAGGCTTTGCCTGCAGTGATAAATCCACCCAGCTTGCTCCAAGGAGTCATCAGTCAGGACAGGCTTGGCCGCCCTGATCACTGCTCACCCTTGTGATGAATTTTGCCTTTCCATGTTAGCTGTGGCCCTGGAGCCAGGGAGGCAAGACACAGCCGTGATGGAGTGCTGGCTTCTGACTCCCAGGCTTTAAACCACTAGTTTACAGTACAGGAGGACGGGTATTGGGAGCACATAATGAACATGGCCGTGTCAGCGCCTTACAAATGGCGTTCATCTGGTGTTGTGATGATTGTCTGTTAATAATGGAAATGTTCAGATTGTTTCCCTCGTTGGTGTCTGTGGAAATATATTGTAATCCAGTTTATAATATTATTGGACCAGATCCTAATTTAATAGTAACGTGATTGGGCCTCTGGCAGTGAAGGTCTGCTATTGGGTCACTGTCCAATCCTTATTATCATAACTGCAGGGGAGTCGCGCCCCCTCGTACTTCACTTTCCACCTGCAGGACCTTAACATTTCACATCAGCCCCACTTATAATGAGGCCAGTGCTGAAATGAGGATCGTACATAAGGGCATAACCAAGACCTCACGGATCAATAGAAATGACTCCCGCCGCCATAATCACAAATATTCTCTGCACAGCTATATAAACGTTAATAATAATTAATGCACAAAGAAGAAACCCGAAAACAGGTCCTGCGCTCCATGCCAGACTATATATACCTCTAGGGGACAGATTTACTAAGCTGCGTGTTTGGAAAAGTGGATATGTTGCCCATAACAACCAATCAGATTCTAGCTCTCGTTTTTTCTATTACATACTAGAGAATGTCAGCTAGAATCTGATTGGTTGCTATAGGCAACATCTCCACTTTTCCAAAAACGCAGCTTAGTAAATCTGGCCCTACGTGTCCTCGCATACATAGGATGTTTAGTTCACAGTATAGCTCTATTGGGTTAAGCTCCGCTGTCCATCATATAGGTGAGCAGGATGCATCATCCTAATATACAAATGACCCGGATGACTATTAGGATGATGCAGGTAAAGTCTCCGAGTCTCTGACCCTGGTATTTACAGACTCCAGACAGACACAGAAAGGAAGAGAGTGACGATCTTGCTGTCTCTTCACTTTCTGGTGTTTAATAGGGAACTGAACCTGTTAGCAAGATAACACACATCTGCTAAACTCTGCACATCTATGAGACCGAGGGAGGGAGTGACTGCGTCTCTGTGTCCTGGGAACTCTCTAAGTCCGTTTTTGTGATGAATATTTTCTCAGGGTAAAATAAAGCAACATGAGTAACGATATGGACTCTGGTTCAGGTGAGGGGACGGGGTTTAATCTGTGGCGTTAGTTTCTTATTACTGGTGCCGGTGATTCCAGCAATGATATTATTGTGCTAGTGTTTTGGTGGAAGTTTATATAGAATTAATGATAGTGGATCGTATTCACAGATCCGGTTTTGCGTGTGGTTGCGTGCGTATTTTTAGGATCAGATGAACTTCGCGTGCGTGGTAACTTTTTAACGCACATTAAGAAATGTTTACGCACATAAGTACTTTCGGCACGGACTTGTGAATCGCACGTAGGGACGTACATACGGAGGGGCGTGGTTTTTATTTGGACGGTAGAAATGACATTAAAGTGGGCGGGGGGAAGCATTTAAATAAGTATTTGAGGGCGCGATTAGATAAATACGCACGTACGTAACATACCCGCGGAAGTATACATGTAGACTTAAGGATGCCCTAAGAAGTCACCGAAAACCCGTCCATGCGAGGGGGGTGTCATGGGTGTGGCCTTGCGGCGTAGGTGCGTATATTTGCGTACTTTATACACACGTGTCTGTGAATCCGGCCCAGTAAATGTTATTTTCTGAAGGGCTAAAAGTAAATTGCACAAATTGCGGTTTTGTTTTATTTATTTCTCCGGGAACCAAGTGGTCCTTTTGCAAAAATTGCTTTCAACTTTTAACCATCTTTTTGCTGATTACTTAAGTAATTCCAAGCCTCCCAAATATATAAATGACTAAAACCCTCATCCACTCTCTAGTCGTATCACGTCTCGACTACTGTAACCTCCTCCTCGTAGGCCTCCTGCTCACCCGTCTTACCCCCCTTCCATCTATACTCAATGCTGCTTCCAGGCTCATCTTCCTCTCACGCCGCTCTACCTCGGCCTCTCCTTTATGTCAAACCCTCCACACTTAGGGGATGCAGCTACTCAAAAAAACTATATCTAGGGTTCCAGGCACCCCTGACAATGTAAGGTATTATCACCCCCTTCCAAAATACATTGGGGTAGATCCAGAATTCCGCTTGCAATCCGTTTACTAGCATAGCGTATTTACATGTGCGTACCTTCTATACACTCCCCTATTCCCCTATTCTTACCCCTTGAATGTACTTTGATCGAGTTCCGCTTTTCAAACCCTACCTTAACTTTTGGCCGCGTAACGGCTCTCGTCCGCACACGTACGGATGGGCAATGCGGACTTAAGCAGCTAAGCACACCTATACTGTACAATTTAAATGAAAAACCCCCCGTCCTACATTGCGTAATTTACGCGTACTTTTGGCTCACGTAAAATTGGCACGCCCACACGTTCGAATTTACGCAAATAATACTTGAATGGCCCATACGCTCAGAGTTATGTTACATAGCGTATCATCTGTCGTGCGCATGCACAGTACATAAAAAATTGCAATTTAACGTGTCCGCAAGGCGTAAATTCGCACAGAAGCGTTCTGGATCTGCCACACAAGCACATACCCTCCAACATGACCCATTCCATTAGGTACAAAACACTCTACTCCTCAGTTTCCAACTGCCAGTTACTATGGTAACCACCTTTGTTGAAGAGGCAAATAGTATTTTAAATATCAGTTAATTCATTTAAACCAGGTGAGTGACAGTTGGAAGCTCAGGAGCGGATTATATTCTTCCTAATGGAATGGGTCATGTTGGAGGGTCTGATTGTTCTGCATGCCTATCCGCGCCTCCCTTGCGGGTTTTACAGAACGTCCGGTTGGATGGATCCTTTGCAGACATGTACACTTCATTCCACACACCCAACTTCCACAAGCAGCTTGCAGAAGGTTCCTCAGGCGCAATAGACTGTGGTGTAAATGTCTTCTATTTTTATTATTGTATTATTGTAACTTTGGAATAAGTTTTTGATACACTCGTAGACTGCATTAGATGTATGCTTGTAATGTAAAATATATGCAGCCAAGGGAGAGAGACACGCCTCTTCCATGTAATGGTCCAATCATACGCAATGATGATTATTGGAAGTATTGTATAGCTGCCTACGATTGGCTGATGGTGACTGGACCTCTGGGCTTTTATTATTAGTATCTATATTTTTTTTATAAATTCTGCTTTTTCCTATTACATAAATGACAATTGTGTTTGGAGAAAGAATCCCATTAGAAGCCTGTTAATTATTGTTGAGTTGTCTCACATTATGGTAGGAATGCATTTGTGGAAAAGAAAAAATCATGTAAAAATAGCCGTACCCCTGTGCCTTTAATAATGCGAAATATTATAAAAATGCATTTATTTCTAATCTAGACTTGGTTCTGACTTGATCTCCTTGTCTGGTTATCATGATGATGATATTTTACTACCATTGAACAACAGTGTCCATAATTCTCAGAAAGACACATCAACAAATAGAGTAATAAATTTTGTCTGTCACTGATTGCAAATTACACTGTGTTTTATATTTAGATTTACAGCTGTAGATAAATATGTTTATTGAATATGTTATTTTATGTAGCTTGGGGGTTAGTTTGTTCGCTGTCAAACTAACATAAGAATATATTGGTGCCTTTGTCAATGTGCAGATATATTATTATTTCAGTGTCAATCGTGTCAGACTTCTGGTGATTCCGAATTCTCAGTTCTTCTTTGCCCATAATGGTAAATAAATGATGGATTAAAGCAAAAGTGTTTTAATCCTTTGTTAAATTGTTCCTTTTTTAGAAAACAATAACACGTTATGTAAATCTACAAGGAGTTAGTGAGTATTTTTTATAAGGAATTATACAAAACATGGATTTTCTGCTAATTATTCATTACAAGACTTCCTGCGTTTCATACTTCAACCGTGACCAATCCGCAGGTTTATACCTGTAACATGGCAATCCTCTGTTTATGGGCGTAATTGTACTGTTTGAATTAACCCTAAAAGGTGATGTAATACAGCAGTATCTCTTTTTAAATTCAGTCTCATGAAAAGGTGACATTGACCACGTAAAATGTCCACACTTTTTATGACCACACCCTGCGCAGGATATTTGCAGCACGGAAGTCTGTGCGGTGGAATGTGTAGAGTGTGTGTGTGCGAGGTGGCAATCTGTTTTATGGTAAGGGTGTATTTATTCTCATGTCCAGATCTCTGAGCCCCCCCCCCCGCCATTTTTTGGGGGAGTGGTGAGTAAATGTTAAGGTAGAGTCCGGATTTCATAAGTCCCTACGTGCAGGGGAATGGGCCTTTGCCAGGGACTCATTTGCAAAGGTTTAGCGGGAATCTGGCTTCGGAGGATCATCAGTGACGCTGTGTTTGGTGCTCGAAGCAGAATTGAAGGTATGGATCAGTCCACAATTATCAGTGGTCTGTACCATGGTCCTTTTTTTTAATTGATGGTGTTAAAATCAGACAGGCGGCATTAGGTTATCTGATGTAAGTTGGATCTATAGCTGGCCACACACTAGAGCGATTATCGGTCCGATCATCTGATTATTGGTAAATAGGAGCAATGTAGCTGTAAAATGTAGTGGTGATGGATTTTTAAAGCGCTTGGGTCCGCTAAGGGTCGTTTTAGATTGAGTTTTGTTTCACCGATACAGTGGTATCATGCTACAAGACCATCGTACTACAGCAAAATACAGATCGCCAGCAGTCTGCGTTATAGAAAGCAGCGGAGACGCGACTCCTGGAATCACAAAGACTCCGCTGAAAGGTAAGTAATCTTACATAACCCTACCCTTATCCCTTTCCCCTTCTTTAGCCTTATCCCCAATGTCCATGCCCCGCAGCCTAACTCTGTCCATGCCCCGCAGCCTAACTCTGTCCATGCCCCGCAGCCTAACCCTGTCCATGCCCCGCAGCCTAACCCTGTCCATGCCCCGCAGCCTAACCCTGTCCATGCCCCGCAGACTAAACCTAAGCTTCCCATTAAGGCCTAAACCCTAATCTTTTACCCCCCCAAACCTAACTCTAACCTACCCATCGCAACCGCCACAGCCTCTCGCTATTAGGAACAGGGAAATAGGTAAACTAGTGATATTTTCTAACTTTTTCCTAGGGGAAAATTGTCCCGTTTATGGGATCTTTTCTGCTGTGATCTAAAAACCTGTCTCTTATGCAGCCATCTTAAGAACACGAGGACTCACGTCTACGGATATTTGTTTTTGCTCGTTATTTGTCATTGCAACGTCCCAATAAAAGTTCCTAAATGTTTGGCAAAGTTGTCTTTAATTGTCTCGAGCGCAGACCACTCGGTGATCGCACTCAAGGGGACGAGAGGGAAAGCCGCCGCCTTATTTTTTCCTGTTGTCCCGTGTAATCTATCGGGCACCATAGCAACACTATCCAGTCTATACAGAGCTCGTACCAGCATCTTGCCAGAGGCAGCGGCAACTTCCGGGCCACCGTGAGTAAACAGAGAGCTCCACACAGAGCCTTCTGCTGGGTAATTATTAAGGGGAAGGAGACAGAGGTGTGAATGGCGGGATGAAGGAATGGTGGTTGATCAAGATACAGGTGGGCAATTGTTGCCTTTGTCACCTTGCTCCATTAATTATGATAATTACTCTTGTAGCTGTAATATAGCAGAGATAGGAGCTGACTTTTCAACACGTTCACACCCTCAAACAAGTTTACTCTCAGATAAGTCTGCATACTCTGTAATCGGACGCATTAATCATTTCCTTAAAGTGACCTATTTGTGTTTGTCATGGCATTAAACGCATGAAGTTTACCAGCTGGATCCATATTTCTCTATGTGCATTTTCTGGCTTGTTTTGAACATAAATATACGTAATGTGCGTGTGTCCGCATTGATACCAGATCATTATTTGGCCAAAGGTGACAAGAAACTTGATGGCTGTTTGTGTGGTGTCTGGATGACCGGCGGGAGGAAGGAAGGCAACGTGTGATTGAGGTCCGGAGTCACAGTTATGTAGTTTTCATCTTGCGGACGTTGTTTTAAGAATTGAGCTACTGCGCATGCCTAGTGGCTTATTTACGCTATCTATGTAGCATTTCCGCGCTTACGCAGTCTACGTACAGAAATGGTACTAGATAGCGTAAATAAGCCACTAGGCATGCGCGGTCGCTCAATTCTTAAAACAACGTCCGCAAGATGAAAACTACATAACTGTGAATCCGGACCTTAATCTCTATTTCATCTATTGCGCTTGTCACTGAATCGCTTGTTGCTTGAATGCTTGGGGCATAAATCCCGCTCTGTAAGTTTTATATCCTAAACACCAGCAATTAGTATGAAGAGTATTTCTGCTCCTCCAGTTTTCGGGATGCGTTGGCCACTGTGGCAAAGCCATTTCCGTTACCGATACTGCTGATGGCTTTACCGGTGCCGACACCTTTTTAATAAAGATTACTTCAAAACCGTAAAGGGAACATTGCTGAATGCTCATATTTTCACAAGGTACCGATACTGGTTAGGGTTAGTCTGTAGAGAGGGGAAGGTGAAGGCTAGGCTGCAGGACAGGGATGGTTAGAGTTAGGCTGCGGAAAGGGGAGAGTTAAGGTTAAGCTGAGGGAGAGGAGACAGTTAAGATTAGGCTGAGGGACAGGAATGGTTAAGGTTAGGCTGCAGAGAGGGGAGGGTTAAGGTTAGGCTGCAGGAGGAGGGTAGTTAGGGGAGGATTAGGGTTAGGCTGCAGAATAAGGAGGGTTAAGCTTAGGTTATGAGACAGGGATGGTTAGGAGAGGGTTAACGTTAGCCTGCGGTAAGGTTGTGGTTTTCCTTTGCATGAAGAAAACTTACCTGTTGCTGTTGAACTCTTCGGAGATACTGCGGTCGCGGGAACGATGGCGTCTCGCTGCAAACTGCTGAAAGCTGACAGCAATCGCCACTTCATTGTCTTAAAGTGATCTGTCTAAAGACACTGCCGTATACACACCATAATGGCAAACTGTTCCTTATACATCATAGAATATTCCAGGGACAGTGTTCTCTAGCTTTCCAATCACACAATCAAAAGAGCGTTTCAGCAGATATCTCACCAGTGTGTACTGTCCACAGACCATCTCACCAGATATCTCCCCAGTGTGTACTGTCCAAAGATGCTCAAAAATCTTTTGAAACGGTCTGTGATCTTTTAATGTGATCTTCTGGAGCTCCTAATATGATAGATCAACCATGGAAAGAGATCTTTTGCTTTTTGCAAGTGTGTCCTGTGTCTATTATTTTAATGATTTATTTAGTAACAGGTTTTTATATCTCCAGCAGATTACTCAGCGCTTTACAATTTTACCAGTCATAACAATCACTATAACAAGACTGGATGGTAACAGACAGACTGGGTAGGTAAGAGGGCCTTAGGTATTAAGAGATCTTTGGACAGTACACATTGGTGAGATATCTGGTGATCTGGTCATTGATGATGTGATTATCTGCTGAAAATCCCAGTGTGTTCCCTGCTGAGAGACAGGCAAAGAAAGATGCTCCTCAGCTGCTCTGATTGTGGATTACACACCGTGATTGGTGGATGTATGGAGCTATCCTCCAATCAGAGTGCTGACTGCCACTCACTTTATGGAGGTATGTAAAGAGACAGTATGGTACTG
>WWET01001278.1:177622-180201 GCA_011038615.1 Limnodynastes dumerilii | reverse complement strand
GTAACTTGTCATTTTTTGTGTGGGGGGGTCTGATTATTTGCGGGGTGGGATGGAAAGGCCCCTGCTTTCGCTCATTGCATACCTCCACCGGTCAGAGGTGCCTTTCACTTGCTTCTAGTGAATGGACTATGAATGAGAGGGAATTAGCCTGTTGACCTGATATGTTGTTGCACATTATTGCCCTGTTCTTATTTACCTTCTGCAGCTCTGGCTTCGGCTTGACCTCCTTTTTATGGTAGTGCTGGTTGTTACCGGGGGCACCAATGGTTTTCATGTAACATTCAGAAGTAGCAGCTGTTTAACACATTGTACAATGTCTCTGTTTCCAGACCTGTGTTTGCCCTCTCAATAGGGTGTGAATGAGATCTAAAGTTAGTTCACGACTTGGTGTCTCTGATTTTATTATTTAGCTATACCACGAACTACTCTACAGTACCTAGTATGTGTGTAACCGGAGAGTCTACTACAGTTTCCATGGGATAGAGGGTGTATAGGAAGCACATCTGCTGTTGTAGTAAGCTGTGTACGGCTTGGTTCAGGAGAACCTAAATTGGGAGTTTTTGTTAAATCACAAAATCTGATGAACTTTAAGAGCCAGATTTACTAAGCTGCGGGTTTGAAAAAGTGGCCCATAGCAACCAATCAGACTTTAGCTCTCACTTTCTTTTTACATACTAAAGAAAGTCAGCTAAAATCTGATTGGTTGCTATGGGCGACATTTCCACTTTTCCAAACCCGCAGCTTAGTAAATCTGGCAGTAAGAATCCCTCGATTACAGGCATAAAGGAGTTATAAAAATAAGAGGAAAACAGGTGGAAAGTTACACCTGGACAAAACCATGCTGCATTTTAAAGCGGAGTCAAATTTCCTTTCCCAAATCCTAACCTTATCCTTTCCCTTCTTCAGCCCTCACCCTCCATGTCCTGCAGCCTAACCCTTACCCTACATGCCCTGCAGCCTAACCCTTACCGTCCATGCCCTGCAGCCTAACCCTTACCCTCCATGCCCTGCAGCCTAACCCTAACCCACCATGCTCTACACCCTAACCCTCTATGCCCCACAGCCTAACCCTAATCCTCCATACCCCACAGCCTAACCCTAACCCTCTATGCCCCACAGCCTAACCCTAACCAACCATGCTCTGCAGCCTAACCTTTCCCTTCTTCAACCCTAACCCTCTATACCCCACAGCCTAACCCTAACCCACCATGCTCTGCAGCCTAACCTTCCCCTTAAGCCCTAACCTCTTACCTGCCGCAGCCTAACCCTTATCTGCCCACTGCAGTTTGTAGGTGTATTGAACGGGGAAATACACAATTCCAGCAATTTTCTATTTTCAAAGTTTTTGAGCAGTGATTGAGCCGCCATTCAGCTGACGTCTGTATCATGTTTGACATGTGGCTGCTCGGACCGGCAACCGTATCCCCTATAGTCAAAAGAAGTATTTTAAAATGTAATAATGAAGTTTTAGCTTATTCTCCGCTATCCAAACACATAAACACAGACCGTTACCGTGGAACAGCAGAAAGAGCACACGATTGTCTGCTGCAGTCAGGTAGCAAATTGAACGCTCGTATTGTGCGGTGAGAATGAGCCTTGTACAGTCTGATGCGGTGGAGAAGGCGCGTTACCCGGCTCTGTCCTCTACAGCACAGTACAGGGCTCCCGGAATCTCGCCATGGCTAATGCCTTTTTAATAGCGCTGTAACTTGTAAAGCCATTTAGGAGAATGCTAGTGTATTATCGCACCAAGCAGTGTGGTAAATAAGTTTCTCCTGAAGCATTGAGCCATTTCTTTTCATTACGTCTCAGACGGTCTGTGACGGTGTTTTCATTTTATTCCAGCGTTCAAAAAGTAATTTCATCTAATCTGCATGTGTCCAAATGTGACGGGAACAGGTGATCTCTTTATATGTGTGCCTAAATATTCACGCGATCTCTAGATCATTCCGCAGTTTCACCCGCTTAATGTGCTCAGTGTAAAGAATAATCATAAATAAAAACGCAAACTATTATTATTTTTTTTTATTAATGTCAACAATGCCGAATTATAACTACGTCGGGGTGGAAAGTGGCCACTCCCACTGGGGGTGTGTCCAGTGCTTTAAACGTCTGCCTCTTCCACCCCTACACCTCCTCTCCAGATCTGTATGACGTACTTGCCCAGCAAGTGTTGGCTCAGTTGGGAATTTTGCTTCGGTAACGTATGCTCACTGAGACCATCTTTATTTAATAATACACTTAGAATGCGTGACTTCATGGAATATTACACAAAGGTCCTGATGCTAAATAAGTGTAAAGAAAATGCATAATGTTTGCTTCTGAACCAAACATACAAATATGTTCCTTTTATTTGTATGCTGAGGTTATATTAGCAGCTTTTTCATATAGCGCAGATATACTGCACAGCTTTTGCTTTTCCACTGCAGTTTTGAGTTGATTCCAATTCTTCATCAGCCCTTACAATAGTTTTTAACACTCCCACAAAATCCGGGAGACTCACAAACTGAGCAGCACTCCCGGGTGAACAGAGCCCCCGCCTTCCCCCTCCCTTAGTTGGGGCTCATGATGCTATTTAT
>WWET01001278.1:170122-172622 GCA_011038615.1 Limnodynastes dumerilii | reverse complement strand
GAAGTGCCGCGATGATCTTGAAATATTGGAAAGTGCTCATGCATACATCGCGGAAGGTTATGTTTTCCTATGTGATTTTGGCAGGCGACCATAATATAAAGTAAACCTGACCTTAAGTCTGCCTAATGCATTAACATAATTTAGTTTTTTGTCCAAACAGTGATGTGTATATTACACTCTCACTCATTCAAACTTGACTGATTACAGCGAAAAATCCTTTACGATATTTAATAACGGCTGACATGTCATTACTTCATGTTCGCAGAGGATGTCATTATAGGAGTTTTTTGTGTTTTACAATTACCTTGTTGTAGTCGGGCGTACATACTATATTTTAGGGAGGGGGTTGTTTTTTTCCTTGAGTTGTAGTGTAGATAAAACATGAGGTGTTTGTGGAAGTTTTACTCTGTAAAACCGGTGTAATTAAACTTCTAATACATTCTGTTTATTTGTATTGCATTCAGGACATTTCGAATGAGGTTGTTTTATATACAGTTAAAGCAGGATGCAGTTTCCGGGCTACAGGGATAGGCTGATGTGAAAGGTTAGGGTCAGGCTGCAGGAGATGGAGGGTTAATGGTAGGCTAGTAGAAGGGGAAGGCTTATAGACAGGGAGAGTAAGGTGAGGATAGCGGTTGGGGTTAGGGTAAAATCTTACCTGCCATCATTGGAGCATTCACATCTTCATTTGTCGCGGGGTCTACACTGTCTCCTTTGCAGCAGTCCAAAAATGACAGCTGTCACAGCAGCGCTTCCGGGATACGATGTATGGAAACCAACACATCGTCCCAGCAAAGCACAGCCATTAACACCAGCAAACACCAGCAAGGTAGATGTGGATGGCAGAGGGGCATTTCAGGGCAATTTACAGTAAGAGACGCAGACTGACAATGGTGACAGACGTATGATATGAAGTGGCCGGCTGAAGTTAGTTTTAGCTGGTAGAATAAGAGGTTTTTACATAGTTATCAGACTAGATCTATGAAGATCGTGAGGAAAGTCCACCGAGTTATGTGGAGTCCGAATTTTGGGTTTCTGCAGTGGCTGAAATATACAGGACTCTCATGAGTTCACCAAACGTACCCAGCAGGGAAGCAGAGGGTGAGACAGGTGCTATTAGATCCGTTCCAGGGGCACATTATCCCATTGTTGTTGGTGTTCTGGTCAGGACGGTTGTCTGTGGATTTATTTATCTTTATTCTTTCATTTTCTTTCTGCAGTCAGAGAATGATGAAAGGATTGTGGTGTATGACAGCATTGGGCCAAATATCTGCATGGGGGACCACAAGGTGAGATGACGTCCAGTCAGTTTCTTTTTGCATATGTTGTAATTCATTGCGTCATGTAACCGTCTCTCTGTGAGTCCGAAATGGGCGCGTTTTGAAGTTCCGATGGTTAATGCTGACGTTTAACTCACTGACACTAAAATACCGACAGCGGTAACTGATCAGCGTTTCTCTGTCAGACATTGTAATTACCGCGACACCTGTCTTAGAATATTGTAATACTGACATGTACTTTGTTTGGCATAACCATAATCCTGGCGCTAAAACCCTAATTCCTAACCGGGGAAGCGCACCGGAGCACAGCAGGCAATGGGGAGAGTAAATGTCGCCATTCTGATTGGGTACCTTGTCGAATTTAGAGATTTCGCCATTGTACTCGTGGCGACAAAATTTTCCTAAATTTGAATCCCGGTGACACAGATACAACAGACGTTATATGACACTGTATCACTCTCGACATCGCAATTACCGGTACGGCAGCTGCATACTTTCTTATGCGCATACACGGTAATGCTCACACCCAGAAGTGGCCGCGGCTGTTTACAGAGTCAGGATAACCACAGGGGGCGCTGGGGAGACCCACTATTGAACGAGCTATGTCATGCACACTGATAATGTTCAGCCGTGCGTCCAGTATGACACTCTCTGTGTCTCTGGGGTTATTGTTGAACGCACAGAGGGGTCTTTTATGTTGTGTTTTGGGGGCTTGCAGGGGAGTTGTTCCGGACTCGGTGATATTTGTTTTCTCTTTTCGGTACAGCCGGTCTTCCTGTCCTTCCGAATACAGACTGGGGCAGGTAAAGCTAATGCACATGTGCACAAGTGTTGTATCGTGCAGTGATGTGCTGGTAAATACCCATTTCTTTATTTTCTTCCGTTATTATGATTTCATAGTATGGAACCAGATCCAGAGTTACAAAATAAGAGGAAAACTGGTGGAATTTTACAACTGTTCAAAACAATGTTGAGTTTCAGGAGAGGCAAATTCATTGTATTCCTTGCATCAGAGCCGGGGTAAAAAACTAAACATGGTGTTGTCCTAAAATGAATTACTAACCGATTTAACTTCAGCTTTGCACCATGTTCACACAGATACTGACCAGCTTTACTATCACACTGTTATTTATCACCTCTCATCTCTAATACTATTCTATTATTACACAGATACTGACCAGCGTTACTATCACACTGTTATTTATCACCTCCCATCTAAT
>WWET01001278.1:150763-161070 GCA_011038615.1 Limnodynastes dumerilii | reverse complement strand
GGAGGTAAAGGTAAGGGGAGTGTCGTGGGAGTGAAAGTTTTTGCGCTGGAACGATAATACGCTCCGCTCTCATGCGTAGGTCTGGATCAGGCTCTAAGACACAACAAGACTCAGAATACTGTGACAGTTTCCAAGAG
The DNA here is from genome assembly GCA_011038615.1 of Limnodynastes dumerilii. Taxonomy (NCBI): domain Eukaryota; kingdom Metazoa; phylum Chordata; class Amphibia; order Anura; family Limnodynastidae; genus Limnodynastes; species Limnodynastes dumerilii. Next base: position 160,933 of record WWET01001278.1, on the reverse strand, counting down.
GTGAAATGCGTTGTTACTGAAGTACAGTTTATTAAAATAACAATAGTGGCTATGACAGGATCAATTAAATATATCTGAATTATAATTCACTCTCCTCAGCCTAGCCTAACCCTAAGACTCTCCTTCCTGTAGTCTGACCCTAAGACTCCCCTCCCCACAGCCTGACCCTAAGACTCCCCTCCCCCTGACCCTACCGTGAGACTCCCTTCCCCGCAGGGTAAACGTAAGACTCCCTTCCCTGCAGCCTGACACTAAGACTCCCTTCCCCACAGGGTAACCATAAGACTCCCCTCCCCACAGCCTGACCCTAAGACTCCCCTCCCCACAGCCTGACCCTAAGACTCCCCTCCCTGCAGCCTAACCCTAAGACTCTCCTTCCTGTAGTCTGACCCTAAGACTCCCCTCCCCACAGCCTGACCCTAAGAGTCCCCTCCCCGCAGCCTGACTCTAAGACTCCCCACACACACACACACACACACACACACATACACATACACAGCCTAACCCTAAGCCTCCCCCGGAGAGTGTTACGGTCTCCAGCCGGTGCGTGGATGCCTGAACTCACTGCCCAGCCCTGGTCTAATACAAACTCAAAGTTCAGGAAAACCATTTTATTTAATGGGTCTGAACGTAAAGGGAGTTGACTTGTTTTTTTTATGGCTTATCTCACATTATCCGGAGCATTCATCAATCTCCAGTTGTTATCAATAATCTGTTAGAAATAGTCTTTCATTTGTAAAGTTCATTGTGTGCATTTCGGCAGACACGCGCGTATTGGAGGTCTACAGCGGGTAATTCATGAGAATTCTCTTACTCTCTACTCTTATAGGACTGTATTCACAGTAACAAGAGAGATAAGAGCAGACGGATCTGCACCTAACATACTCGTTCAACCTTTCCCTCCTGCTTAGGTACCTCATAGCATGTAAGAGTGAGGCTGCCTTATCTAGCCGTGCGTAATTTCCTTCTTAAGAAGCTACGCGTGGAGAACGCCTCCTCCCGCGCTCACCTAAATCCCTCCCACTTCTAACTAAACACTCCCTGAGGCGGCATTAGCACCGCCTCTTTCTTCTTAATCTTTAAAGACCGCACGGAGGCAATCTATGTACCTCACCGGTATGTAAATGACGTAACTGGGCTGCTGCGCATGCTTAGTAGGTACATTCTCAAAATGACGCACCTAAGAAGCCTGAGCTCCTTAGGTGTGAATCAGGGCCGTAGCTCTCACCCTGAAAACCCAAACAGGATCCAGAACATGGGCCGGACATGCGTGAGAGTGTAGGCCACTGACTGTATGAGAGTCTCGCAGTCTGCAGGCTCCGAACACACAACTTGCCATCCTGATCTCCTGATTCACACATAGAGGGATTATTACCCCTTCCACACACATCCCGGGTTCCGCTCCTGTGCCTGCCCTGTGGGCTCATCATGTTGTATACTTAGGACCCGCTATCGGCAGGACTGCTGGGGCTTTGAGGTGGGTGGCTGCTGGTACTCACCTTAGCTCTCCAGCAGCAGATATCCTACCACCGATACTGTAGAGCTGTACCAGGCTGCGCAATGTGAATCATAACTACAGGTCTGTGGCGTTTCACCCCCTATGTTACTTCATCTGTGACCCGTCTCCCGGGCGACAATCCTGCATCCACCAATAAGATTCCATGATTATGGCCTGTGTAGCGTGAGACTATGCTAACCACGGTCTACTAGTGATACCCAGGAGTCACCTAGATTATGACCCGTGGTGCTGATTGTATTGGGTATCTCATCAGCGCTGCCCAGGATGCCTCCAGGTTCTTTCTTCAGTGTAAAAGGGTTTTCAGAAGCACCAATTGTCTGAAGGGCCATTTTATGACTGTAAAGTATACTCCACATGTCTGGTTTAACAGAACCGCTGCGAGATTGTGCTGTAACCCGCTGGTTAGTAATTATTAAGTGGCTCTTAAGATCCGATATTCCCCCCCCCCTACTTTCTGTGTGATTGGAGTGTGGCCGAGTCTGCGCACACATCTGATTGGATCCCGTTACGACCCTTTCAGTCATAAGACATGAAACTTCCGATACCTTCTAGCGGAGGGACCAGGTTGCGATCCCAAGTGGTTGCGCTGTACAGTATAGGCATCTGCTGTATCCATACTCCTGTGTGCGTGTGGCGAGGCCGTTGAACGCAATCGGCTTCCACCATCAGAACTCTACTCTAAAATTTCCCTGCTGTCCCCACAAAAATGAGGACATCGTTGAAGCTAAGATTGTACGTAAGGGTTGAACCCGGCCCTTACTGTATGATAACCATACATCCCCCTCCTGCTTTGCGTACCTGATGAGGCTTACCATCCTATTCCATTACAGAAGCCTGGGTCTGTAGAATCCAGATCCGTAATGGAATCGTAGAGTGCGCAAATGTGGCCACTCCCACTCCCTGCGAGCAGAAAACAACCATTTTCCAGAATTCTGGATCTGGTCCTATGTAGGGTCCATTCATAGGAAGGGAATGGTTAGCGGTGTCCATTGATTTCTGATTGCGTAAGAATCAATACTTTGTATCTGGTCCTATATCCTTACATATAAGTGTGTGTGGAACAAGCCTTGTGATTATAGCGACTTATAAATCCAACAACTTAGAATATTATATTTCCTCCTAAACCATTATTAATATACATACTAATAAGCTTTCCCAGCCAGCACTCGCACAGAAGCTGCTCTGTCTCCGGGAACTAATATGCATTTTGTCCGGCGGATTCCTCGGCGCTGTGTGTTCTTGCACTCGTCTGGAAGGGTTTGGACTCCCTTGAGTAAGCAGGGAACGAATGTAATAAATTGAGCCTATTTATTACATCATCAAATTCTAATTAGAGATGTTGCAGCTGTGTGCTTTTCATCTGCCTAAGATGATTAATGGAATGTGTTTTAATTAGGTTGCATGCTAATCTTTCAAATAAAAGTCAATTATATATTGTGGAGGGGGAGGGAAAATTGTGCTGCAAAACAAAGTTTACGGAGTTGCTTATATCTGGTGGAATGAACTCAGAACCACTCATATAGTTTATCACAATTGACAGTAAAGTTTTTGTATACTTGTCTTGAAGATTGTAGCAAGAAAGGAAACACCGTGTTCCAAGGTAAGTGGTATTTGTAAAAAACAGAGAGCCGCTGTGTGTGGGGAGAGACTTGCCTCCTCTCCCATGTAGTAGAACCAAAAAAGAAGAAAACACTCAGCGCTAAAAGATACTAATAGTATCTAATGGATATTCACCAATAATGAAAAACTGTTCAATGTAACCATTTTTAATGTACAAAGGTTAAAAATAAACAAGTTAAGAACAAGAGGCACATATAAACAATTGACAATATAGAGATAGCATGAGTGGCTAATATTAATCCAGTATCTGGAGCATTGGAGTATGGACTGAAACGAATAGCTCTGGGTTGATATTTATAACACTATTAGAGGTGCTTGAAGTAAAAGTACTTAGTTGGCAGGCTCTATATAAGAGCAGAGGATGGTGTATCCGCAGCTGACGGCAGGCTGTTGTATATATTGAACTGATGGGAAAATATACCGTTTGTATATGCTGCAGTATGGTTTAGTGCAGAAAAATATTGCAGTCAGTAAACAGTGTCCCAGAGATTGCATCTGAGTGCTGTGGCACAGTCAGTACCATATACTCACGGCTCCTTATCAACTTGGTTAAAGGTCCAGGGAGAAGACAAGCACAAAGCTTGTTCCACGCGGCAAATGGAGAAACGGCAGAGCGGAGGCCACCCGCCAGACGTAGCTACACGTGAGCCGAAGACCTGCTGGAAGCCGATGCGGTAAAAAGAAGCTCAACTCGTGCAATACAAGATGTGGGCATTCTCCTGACGCGTTTCGTCTTGGACTGAGTCGGTTTTTTGGGGGATTTTTTTTTTCATTTCCTTTCAGTCCATACTCCAATGCTCAAGATACTGGATTAATATTAGCCACTCATGCTATCTCTATATTGTCAATTGTTTATATGTGCCTCTTGTTCTTAACTTGTTTATTTTTAACCTTTGTACATTAAAAATTGTTACATATTATCTGCTGCTCGGACAGTTTTTCATTATTGGTGAATATCCATTAGATACTATCACTATCTTTTAGCGCTGAGTGTTTTCTTCTTTCTTAAGGATTGTACACTTATGATGGTCAACAGCCTGGTTGATGTTCTGAAGATTGAATGTCGACAAATAAAATTCCGGCCATGAAATTGACGATCGCTGTCATTTTTGAGCGGTTTTCGATTAGACAGCGGTGTTCCTGTAACTGCTGTGTTTCGTGTATTGCAACGGTGACATGTACTATGTTCTATTTTCTGTAACCCATAACCCCCTAACTGGCAGCCTAAATCTAACCCTAAATTTGAGGAGAGCGACATCCAACACTGAGAAGAGATATCGGTCCGGAGTCACAGTGACGTAGTTTTCGTCTTACGACGTTGTTTTAGGAATTGAGCTACTCCGCATGCCTAGTACTTCTTTACGCTATCTACGTACCATTTCTGTATGTAGATTGTGTGCTTACGGACCATTATGCTGAAATTGGAACTTTCCGTATTATTCCTCTGCCGTAGTAACATTTTTATACTTTTGATTCCTGTCTGTACTGAAAGCACTATTAAACTGTTGGCGTTATCGCTGTCAAAATATCGATTACCAAACCAGCAACTACATCCTTTTCAAAGTCTTGCTGCCTGGTACCTATAGCACGGGTGTGATCATGCCTATCTTATCACCATCTACATTCTGTTTTCTCTCAGTCTAATAATAATATTTTAAAAGTTTCTGGACAAACATTTTCCTGATGTTTTGTATCTAGTAAACTGCTTGCTGTAATAATCCATGTTTCATGTGTATTTCAACTAAAACATCACAGGTGCCAACTTTAAAATATTTCTTTATTTTAAGTTTGATAAACTTTGTGTTTTTCTGTGACATTACGATACCGAAGACCAAGCTGTGTTCCAAAAACTAGATGAGACTATTAGTAAATATACCAATCAAATTCATTTTTGAAAGGTCACAGGTTATTAAGGATCTGATCCAGATTTCTTAAGCAACGTATGCGCAAATCCACCGCTCAAACATAGATCCACTATATATTATTATTATTATTATTATTATTATATTATTACACAGATACTGACCAGCTTTACTATTACACTGTTATTTATCACCTCTCATCTCTAATGCTATTATATTATTATTATTATTATTATTACACAGATACTGACCAGCTTTACTATTACACTGTTATTTATCACCTCTCATCTCTAATGCTATTATATTATTATTATTATTATTATATTATTACACAGATACTGACCAGCTTTACTATCACACTGTTATTTATCACCTCTCATTTCTAATACTATTATATTATTATTATTATTATTATATTATTACACAGATACTGACCAGCTTTACTATCACACTGTTATTTATCACCTCTCATTTCTAATACTATTATATTATTATTATTATTATTATATTATTACACAGATACTGACCAGCTTTACTATCACACTGTTATTTATCACCTCTCATTTCTAATACTATTATATTATTATTATTATTATTATATTATTACACAGATACTGACCAGCTTTACTATCACACTGTTATTTATCACCTCTCATTTCTAATACTATTATATTATTATTATTATTATTATATTATTACACAGATACTGACCAGCTTTACTATCACACTGTTATTTATCACCTCTCATTTCTAATACTATTATATTATTATTATTATTATTATATTATTACACAGATACTGACCAGCTTTACTATCACACTGTTATTTATCACCTCTCATTTCTAATACTATTATATTATTATTATTATTATTATATTATTACACAGATACTGACCAGCTTTACTATCACACTGTTATTTATCACCTCTCATTTCTAATACTATTATATTATTATTATTATTATTATATTATTACACAGATACTGACCAGCTTTACTATCACACTGTTATTTATCACCTCTCATTTCTAATACTATTATATTATTATTATTATTATTATATTATTACACAGATACTGACCAGCTTTACTATCACACTGTTATTTATCACCTCTCATTTCTAATACTATTATATTATTATTATTATTATTATATTATTACACAGATACTGACCAGCTTTACTATCACACTGTTATTTATCACCTCTCATTTCTAATACTATTATATTATTATTATTATTATTATATTATTACACAGATACTGACCAGCTTTACTATCACACTGTTATTTATCACCTCTCATTTCTAATACTATTATATTATTATTATTATTATTATATTATTACACAGATACTGACCAGCTTTACTATCACACTGTTATTTATCACCTCTCATTTCTAATACTATTATATTATTATTATTATATTATTACACAGATAGTGACCAGCTTTACTATCACACTGTTATTTATCACCTCTCATCTCTAATACTATTATATTATTATATTATTACACAGATACTGACCAGCGTTACTATCACACTGTTATTTAGACTTGGGACTTAGGAAACATCACCTCTCATCTCTAATACTGTTTGCAACAGTTAAAATATGAGTCCTCTGGAATTAACATGGTTTAGTCCAGGAGTAACTCATTTCAAGTACTTACTTCAGTCTGGATCAAGCCCATAATGAGTACAACCTATAGAACGTTTAGAATATGTCAGTAATGAACACACCTGTGCTCCAGTAAGAACACCTGGAAATCATGCCCTGTTAGTAGTCTCTGAGGACCAGGGTTGGGAAACACTGAGCTATAGGAATATGATGAAAGTACTTTTTATACTTTACAAAGAGACTCGGCCAATGGACGTTCAAACAGATATAGGACTCATTTTTCTGGCACGCCCTCTGCGATATAAACATTATTGCTGTGTGTATGTAGCAAGCAGTAATATATGAGATCGGGGTAACATGTCACACAGATTGTTGGGGTCTATAGATGAAGTTTTCCTTTGAAGTCATGAATCCATGTTAAACAGTTGTATGTTACTTTATCATTTTACTTGGCTGTTACCGGCTCCCGTCTTTCTATGGAATGACACAATGCTTCACTCCTATATAGTGTTACATCAAAGTGACATTGAAGATCTGTCCCATTAATGGGAGATGCAGGAATCAGCGTCCTCCAATCTGCTGAAATGTAACATTACCAGAACATCGCCTATCTCTAAATCCTTTCAGTAATTGGCGCGGAGATTAATCACCAATGTAAAGGCTGGTAATGCGTTCAAGAAAAACAACGGAAGTGGCAATTAAGTTAGCTGAAAGTTGTAAGTAATTTTCTAAATTGTTTTGTGATCTCAGCATATCTCTTATCTTATCATTATTGCTCCACACTCAATATCTTGGCAAGCTCATCGCCTAATTATCCCACTGAAAATGTTCTACTAAGGATTTCCTAGACATCTACTCCCTTAATCTCTGTAGGGGAAAAAAAATATATATATATAGTATATATCCACCTTTATATATCGTCTCAACAATTTTCAAATATTTAGGCAGATTCCTTCTCTAATATAAGGAAATTAAACTTGTTTGATGCTTAGGAGGGTCAGCTTCCAAACAAACCCATTTAAAATGCAGAACGTTGATGTGGATGTCGTTGCGAAGCATCCCCATAAAAGCTGCTTCTTCACAGCGGCCAGCTAAGTTCCGAAGAGGTAACTATCCCCTTACCTTAACCCTCCTGTTATAGCAGCCTAACCTTATCCCTCCCTGTCCTGCAGCCTAACCCTAACCATCAATGCCCTGCAGCCTATCCCTAACCCTCCATTCCCCACGGCCTAACCGTAACTTTCCTCCTAGGCCCCAACCCTCACCTTTTAAACCATTCCTAACCCTAACCCTAACCATCTCCTTCCTATTACCATCCGCTGCCCCACCTTAACCATCCGCTGCCCCACAGTTTAACTTTAACCCCCCCCTTGCAGGCGACCCCTATACATTGGGCCAGATCCAGCGCTAAGTCCGTTAGCGTATTTACACTATCTGGAGTCGTAAAAACGCTGTTTTGTATGTTCTTTGCACGCGCGCCGCAGATGTTACCACCTGAAACTCTGAACGTACTTACGAGCCAACGATCAACAGCGTAACTATGGACGAAGGGGCGTGTCAGACATACGACACCCGTAATTACGCTTCGTAGGCAGGACGAGACATTTAAATCGTGCTTAGGCGCATTAGTATGTGCTGTCATTACGGCCGACAGGAGTTACGCTTAGAAAAATGAAGGTAGGAAAAGCATAAAAAAAGGCAAAAATACGTATGAGCGAGGAGAGCGCACAGTAAATATGCTATGCGTTGAAACGTAAAGGGAACCTGGGTCTGGATCCGGCCCATTGTCTCTGTCGCAATTTAGAAATTCTCTTTATGTAGAAGCATTCAGCACTGATACAGCTGTTACCACCGCGGAAACCACTGCCTTTCAGCCTATGGCTCCTGTATTAAACCCAGTATTAAGACTTAGACACATTAGAGAGCTGCTGTCTCTCTGCCATGAGGACCTGTTTGCTCTGTAAATGTTCTGTGTGCAATGTGCAGTGAATCTTATGCGTCCAAGGCCGGAGCGGTCGTGTTCTGTTATGTCAATTCTTTTCAATAAGCTCCGGATGATTTGTCGTTTTCCTGAGTTGTTGGTTTTCAATTAAAGAAAAAACACACAATCCCTATTCGTACTTGAGATGTTTGCAGCATAAAATAAATGGTTTCTATTGTGTATCTGTCACAAGGTTTTGGCAGGGACTTGTCTCATTTTTTGTCTTAGGATCCATACAGCGATCACACCGTCAATCGAATCATTCGCTCATTGGGATTTATTGGGTCTATTCACTAAAGTGTAAAATCCATTAGCAGCGAGTAATTGCTAATGATTCACTATTGCTGCAGAATCTTGTTCCCTGAATGACCACGCTCTTCTATGACAGCATGAGAGTGACCGCTGGGATTTGCGCAATCTGCGTTATCTGCTCCCCTCGTCCTATGAAAAGTGATTTATCTGAGGAGTACGTAAAATGGGTTTTATTACGAACTTTCCATTTTACAAATAACATTGACCACGTTTACACTACGGATTATTAAATGTGATTGTTTGAATACTATGGGACAGAATCTATTGAGAGCGATGATGGGATTAGGTGTTAAGTGCCCCCATTCCCACCTGTTTCAGGTGAAACCAGAGTTAAAGGAGACAGCAAAAGAAAATTCTTAAACTATTATATTTCATAGATTAAATAAAATACATGAATAATTCTTTCGCTTTAGCTGGTGGATATTGCTTAATAAAGTTCAGCTGGGGTCCAGGAGCCCCTATCTCTATTGTGGTCAAGCTGGGCAAAAAGGACACTTCTGTGGTCAGTCCCCTAGAGCAAGGCTGGGGAGATGACCTTGTTCTAAGACCTATATACCCCAACAGCAATCTTGGCCTTGGTTCTATACAGTATTAATAACATGTTTGCATAAAAGCACAAAAAATTATGGAGAAACACAGACATCTTAGGCTGCCCGGACACCCATCTATTATGGTAGCTGAACATTGCAAATTTTATTTCGTACCAGTGGATTCACATGATGTTACGTTCTGGAGACACATCACGCTCAATAGAATCTACCCCTATAAGTTTTGCAGTAAAAGAAGTTTGACTTATCTTCCTCTCCCACCGCTCTGCCTCCACCTCCCCTCTCCGTCTATCTCTACACTGGATTCCTGTCCCGAATTCTCTTCAAGTTCCTCACCACAACTTACAAGGCTCTCTCCTCTCTTATCTCCCTCTATCCCCACACACACGTGACCCCTCCGCTCTGCTGGTGACCACCACCTCAACTTCAATAAAGAAAACCTGTAATGGTGTCTGAAACATAGACATTGTTCTTTAGGGCAACGCAGTGGCTCAGTGAGGTCATGAGTTTGATTCCAGGACTAGGCCTTATCTGTGTGGAGTGTGTATGTTCTCTCCGTGTCTGTGTGGGTTTCCTCCGGGTTCTCCGGTTTCCTCCCACACTCCAACAACATGCTGATAGGTTAATTGGCTGCTGAATAAATTAACCCTAATCTAGTGTGTGTGTGTGTGTGTTAGGGAACTTAGAATGTAGCTCCAATGGGGTAGGGACTGATG
>WWET01001278.1:111313-137916 GCA_011038615.1 Limnodynastes dumerilii | reverse complement strand
CCCCCCCCCCCCCCCTGCACGCCAGCCTCTATCTTTCCCAAAACAACCCCTGCATGCCACCTCCTCTCTCTACCATACCACCATCTCTCTCCTATAACACCCCCTGCATGCCAGACTCTCTCTCTCTCCAATACAATCCCCTGCATGCCAGCCTCTCTATCACTTGCCTCCCCATGCATGCCAGCCTCTCTCTGCCATAATACCCCCTGCATGCCAGCCTCTCACTCCTATACCACCCCCTGCATGCCAGTCTCTCTCCCATACAACCACCTGCATGCCAGCCTCTCTCTCCCATACTACCCCCTAAATGCCATCCTCTCTCTTTCCCATACTACCACCTGCATGCCAGCCTCTCTCTCTCTCCCATACAATCCCCTGCATGCCAGCATCTCTATCACTTGCCTCCCCCTGCACGCCAGCCTCTCTCTACCATACTACCCCTGTATGCCAGCCGAGTAAAATATTCTAAATCATATTCTCCACTTGTCAGATGATTATTTACACGAGGAGTCTTTCTCTTTTCTCCCACCTTATATTATTTGAATTGCACGGTGGATGGAGCCTCTGAGCAGGGAGGATTTGGAAAACTGAAATCGAGGAAACACTAGATCTTGATATGCATTATGCCCCAGTATCTGTTTCTGTCTGGGTTTATTTAACATTTTTACACAAGGAAAGTGTTCTGTTACATTTATTTTTCATATTCACCGGAAAAGAGAATAGTCTTTGCAGAATTATGAATACTGAATAAAACATTGGACTTTGGAGAATTCCATGAGCAAAGTTCTGTGACGAATAAAGATACAATCACTATGGATATTTCAAGTAATGAATTTATTTAATTGATATACGTAAGAACAGACCATATTTTATATCTTCAGTATCAAATCGTGACTGTGTATTTTTATGACTTAAAAAACAGTGGTGTAAAAGACTGAGACTTAATGCTCTGTTTTGACTTTGCTGTATGTACAGTATGTATGTATGTGTGTATGTATATATATATGTGTTAGGGAACTTAGAATGGGGCAGGGACTGATGTGAATGTAAAACATTCTCTGTAAAGTGCTACGTAATCTGTTGGCGCTATATAAAAAACCTGTTATTAAATAAACAAGCTTTGAGTTTTCAAAACAGGCAAAGTATCATTTGAACTATATTCTAAACATAAGGGACCTTGGTATGTAGCTCCAATGGGGAAGGGACTGATGTGAATGTGAAACATTCTCTGTAAAGTGCTACATATTCTGTTGGCGCTATATAAAAAAAACCTGTTAATAAATAAACAATCTTTGAGTTTTCAAAACAGGCAAAGTATCATTTGAACTATATTCTAAACATAAAAAGACTTGTGACCTCAGAAGATGACCTCAACTCTGATAGAGGGTAAAGTATTTGTGATCTGGAAGTGCATTAGAAGAACACACAAGATAATCCATGGAGTTATTGTTGTACTAAACATCACTAATTCTGGCCACACACTAGAGTGATTATTGGTCCAATCAATCAGTTGATCAGACCAATAATCAATGTAGTGCCTGTGGATTTTGAAAATACTGGCAAAACAGGCCTCAAATGTTTGGGTCTCATTATTTCATCGTTTCATCCCAGACTGACATGGGACCCAAGCTAACAATATTTCAAATGCATGGAGTTGTTTTGGGGGGTTGCCATGGTAACAAGCCACACATTACATTTTATTGTTCACAGCAGCAAGTAGTGTGTGGCACAGAGATTTCCCTAGGGGGAAATTGGCCCATTTATCATATACTTCCTGCTATGTACTAATAAGTGGATTATTAATATAATTGTAAAATTGTCTGCTTCATGTTATTTTTTTTATATGTAATTGAGTTTTTAGGGTACAGCACTGGTGTTGCTGTTTTGTTTTACAGTTTTGAGTCAAGACATGCCTAAATCTTCACAATGCTTTGAAGGGTACATTTCTCGTTCATCATTTTAAAGTCTGAAGTTTTCTAGAGGTTTTAACACAGTTAAGTCTTCACAGTGAGGCACACGCCTCATGGCAGACGGTACAATGTGGGTATGTCACAGTGTGCTTTGACTTGGAATTGATGCCCGAAATGTTCATCAGGCAAAAGACGCAGTCTGTGCAAAATCATAGAAACAGTGAAATTCATGTGCCGAGATCCCTTTAACCAACCTGTGAGGAGTCTGACACAAGTGGCACAGCAAAATGAGGGGTCCAGTGTGTGTCAGGGAATCAGGGCAAAGCAGGAAAGAAAATGTAAAATCGCACAGTGTATGGTCATTTAAGGATAATCGTGAAATCGTTGCCAATAAATTTCAGGTGATGTTATTACTTTCATATGCGTGATCATGTAAATATCACATGACACCTTGCCGTTTCCTTCTCTTCCTGCCTGTATCCTGTCCTCTATTGAAGTAGACAGATGAATTTGACACCTAAATGCTGAGCAATCGTATTCACAACAACTCACATCCATTGGATGTGTATTGCAAATGGATTCCTTTCTTTATCCCAAAGGACACAACTGTTTACAGAATCTGATGTGCATGGAGTTTGTTATCCCTGGACTCAGCATGTGAGATGTGGATTTTTTATGAAAGCTGCTTGCTTATGAAATGTACTCAGCATGTGATATAGGCTCTTGATTGGAATCATGGACTTTTTATGGAGTGTGCATGTGGACCCTACACTGGTAATGGACTATGCAGTACAGCCCATTATGTAAATTTTGGGGTGTGGGTCCCCGCTTTGAACTGGCCTATTTTGATAGGGCCAGTGTCTCCCAGCTAGTTCCGAACTGGCTGGGATATCGATTGTTTATGCCTCGATGAGGCATAGCAATCAATCCCCGGAGCACCGAACACGGTGCTTCGATCGGCACACTCAGCCATTCATAAAAGAAATAGAAAACGGCTGCCATTCGAAATAGAGACAGTCGAAAAGTAACTTTCGGCTGTCTCTATTTCAAAAAGCAGCGATTTGGACCAGGGACTCGCAACGTAAATCTTTAACAAAAATCGTGTGACAAATAAAATATTTAGACAGGTGTATGGGCAAATGTGATTTTTGGGGGACGATAAAAGTATATGAGAAATCAAAGTTTTTTTTCATTTTCAGGCGAAACACATATAGTGTATGGTGCCGATATCGTTAAGGACTCTAGTGGAAAATCGTGAAGATTATCAGCGAATTCATGCGATTTTCTATAATCGCTGTAGTGTATCGCCATCTTTAGTTTGGATAAGCACAAAGCATTTGGGACAATTGCCTGGTCACACTTGAAAGCGGTTTTACTCTTGAGGCAGTTTGACTCATTTTTCTTTTACATGACTAAGTACTTTTTTTTTTTTTATTCAGTAAATTTTTATTGAGTTTTTCATACATAAAACGGACAAAACATCCATACAAAACAAAAAAATACCCTACCTAAGAACCATAAAACAACCCCGAACCCCTACCCACCAGCACTGCTACATATGAGTACATATTTGTGAGAAGAACCACAGTAAAAGGTCACAATAATGATAAAGCAAGCAGAAACTTAAGCCAAGGTATACTACAGAGGCAGAATCAGGGAGAACACTGTAGGTACATCACGTAGTCAACAGTAAAATACAATAGCAGATTAACCATAGGATTTCAACTCTCCACATGGACCAAAGCCTAATGTAAAGGGACCGTCCCCAAGTGAGCCCCCGGCGTAGGTCACTAACTAAGAATCATCTATGGATACCCCGTACTGCGAGTCACACCATCGTGCCCAAATTTTGTGATATTTATGGAGGGCCCTTCTTTGAGTGTATACATATCTCTCATGCCCTATAGTTTCATTCACTAAGGCTATCCACTGTTGTACCGTAGGAGGGTCTGGAGCCATCCAGGAGCGGGCAATGATGACCTTAGCCAATGTGGAGAGGTTGATCACATACTTATACATAACTGGGTTAAACAATTCCGCTACTGAGGATCCAAATAAAACAAAAGCAGGATCCAATTGTGGTAGCTCCTCAGCCGTAGTACGAATGCAGGTCCAGACACCCAACCAGTATCTAGACACAAATGGACAGGACCATAACAGATGCCAAAAACCCGCCCCCAATACTCCGCATTTAGGGCAGTCAGACGAGGGCCGAAGACCTAGTTTATGCAGACTGAGAGGCGTCTGATAGACTCTATGCAGTATGTAAAAATGTATCTGTTGGAAGCGCAGGCATGCCGTGGCGTCCCTCGTACATCCAAGCATATGCTCCCAGGCGTCATCAGCAATAGGACCAAGATCCTCAACCCATTTAGCTCTAAGAGCGGCTAAATTGTCAGACCCCACTGTACCATTTAGAGTACTATAAATAAAGGAAATGGCCTTACGGGGGCCCAGGCCCTTCAGTAATAATTTTATTTTCAAGTCGCTAAGGACCGGGGCTCCATCCCTAAACTGTGACGCCAAGGCATGCCTAAGCTGGAGATACGCAAAAAAACTGGAAGACGGAAAAAGAAACTCCTCCTGCAGCACAGTGAAGGACTTTAGCACCCCGTCAGAGTACACCTGCCCAACAGATTGTAAAGAAGAATGTGACCACTGATTATGTACCCCGAGGGCCAGAATTTCAGGGAATTTGGGATTATGCCACAGTGGCATCTCCGGATCAATTCCTACCCCTCCAAGAAGACGCCCAGCCACCCTCCAGACCTCAACAGCCTGTCGAACTATTGGTGGAAAATTCCTCGCGGATCTTCCCAATAGCAATACCTGAAGTGGATTCATGTGAGACACAGAGTGACCCACCAGAGCCTGCACCACACCCCCACCTTCCCGAATATTTACCCACGATATAAGATGCACCAGCTGCGAAGCTAGATAGTAGTTACGAAAATTGGGCAGGGAAAGACCTCCCGCAGACTTTGCTTGACATAAAGTAGAAATTTTAAGTTTGGGCTTACGCCCAGCCCAGATAAAGGAAGAGAGCAAACCATTAAGAGTAGAGAACACCCGCTGGGGAAGATAAACTGGGGAGTGTAGCAGGGCATACAAATACTTAGGTTGGATGATCATTTTTACTAAATTGATCCTACCAATGACTGTTAGAGGGAGCTTCTGCCATTGATGGAACTTATTTTTAAAGAAATTGTCTATAGGAGCCAGATTCAACGCTGTATACTCTGAGGGTGTATGAGACACCCAAATACCTAAGTATTTAAACCTCATAGACCACTGCAGCGGACCCTGGGGGGGAGTACGGGAGGGGTCCAAGTTCCCCAAGGGAAAAATATGTGATTTGGACCAATTTATGTTTAACCCAGAAAATCCCCCAAAACTATCCACAGTATGTAACAATGCCCCCAGAGAGCGACCAACATCTGAAAGAAAAAGCAGAATGTCGTCGGCGTATAGCGCTATGGTGTCCACCGAATTTGCGGCAGGGAGACCAACTATATCGGCGAACGTATAATGCACGCAAGGGGCTCTATTGCCAGTGCAAATAATGCTGGCGACAAGGGGCAGCCCTGTCGCGTACCCCTGCCGAGAGCAAACGGGCTAGAGGTATGCCCATTGACGCACACCCTGGCCGCGGGAGAGGAGTAGAGCAACTGCACCCACCTAATGAACCTTGCACCAAATCCAAAACGTCGAAGGACCTCCCAGAGATAGGGCCATTCGACCGAGTCGAACGCCCTAGCCGCATCGAGAGATAAAACCGCCGCCTCCGGCGCCGACTCATCCACAAGCTGGATATGACTGAACAGTCTACGTAAATTAGTGGCCGTCGATTTCCCCGGCATGAATCCGGTTTGATCAGGGTGAATGATCTGAGTTATAACTGCGTTTAGTCGGAGGGCCAGGAGTTTAGCTAATATTTTAACATCAGAGGAAAGTAAGGAGATGGGGCGATAGGATTCGGGAAGGAGGGGATCCTTATCCAGCTTGGGTATCAAGACTATCAGGGCCTCTAACATTGATGGGGGTAATTGATTGTCATCAAAGAATTGGTTAAAGTGACTCAGAAGCTGGGGAGCGAAAAACTCCGGAAACGTTTTATACACCTCCACGGGGATGCCATCCACCCCCGGGGCCTTATGATTGGGGAATGAGCCAAACACTTTAACCAACTCTTGTTCCGTAAAGGGGGCATCAAGAAATTCCACAGAATCGGACGGGAGCCTACAAAATTGAATCTGGTCCAAGTACAAGGCGAGCGTATCTGAAGTGTAATTCACCTGGGAGGTATAAAGCTCCTTATAAAAGCCCAGAAACACCTCCACGATCTCAGATCCCCTGTACCGCATGGTACCCTGCGGATCCAGGATAGCCGAGACCGTGGTGTGTCCTCTGGCCTCCCTCGCCAGGCAGGCCATGTAGCTGCCCCCCGCATCAGCCTGCGAGTATAATGCATGCTTAGCAAAAAGAAGTCTGCGCTTAGACTTATCCAGTAAATAGTCGCTCCACTCTCTCTGAGCCCGCAGCCAGGGCCCCCGATCCACCGGATTTTTTGAGGATACATACTGCGCCTCCAAATCTTTACACACCTGCTCAAGCTCCGCTTCCTGCGCCCTATGGAAACTTTTAATACCAGCCACCCTTTTAATAAGTGATCCCCGAAGGACCGTTTTAAATGCCTCCCACACTGACACATATCCTGCCGAATCCCTATTCTCCTTGAAGTACTCCTCCCATACAGCCACCAAATCCAAACCTGCCCCCATCAGAGTAAGCCAGAATGGGTTGAACTTCCAGAAACGGATGCCACTATCCATATCTAGATTTAATGATAAGAACACAGGGGAATGATCGGAGATGCCACGTGACAAGTAATCCACTTTATCTACCCTCGGGGACAGAGACCGTGACAGCAGGACTAGATCAATACGGGACAATGTATGGTGGGATGCAGAGTGGCAGGAGTAAGTAAGCTTATGAGGAAACCTGGTCCGCCAAGGGTCTATCCACCCCAATTCCCCAATTAATTTTGCAAAGGGAGTAGGACCAGGGGCCAGGGTCGTGGATTGTTCATTCCATCTATCCAAGGAAAGGTCAAGTACGTTATTGAAATCCCCCAGACACACTACCTCAGTTCCCGGGGATTGAGAAACAAAGGAGGCGGCCCGGCCCAGGACGTCACTACTAAATGGTGGGGGAACATAAATACCCAGTATAAACAATGGGAGATAGTTTACTGTGGCACGGAGAAAAATATAGCGGCCATAAGGGTCTATCTGTACTTGCTCTAATTTAAACTGCACCCTTTTACAAACTAAAATAGACACCCCACGAGAATTATTAGCATAAGGGGAATGGTAGGCCCACCCAACCCATGGACGTTTAAGAGAGAGGAGACGGCTACCGGTCAAATGGGTCTCCACCAAACAATTTATATCTGCATTATATTTTTTAACTTGATTGAGAACCAATGACCGCTTAAGGCGATCGTTTAAACCTCTAGTATTCCATGTTAAGAAGGTTAACGTACCCCCCACAGCCCTACCCTGAAGCAGACTCATAGCTTATAAAACAAAACATAGAGAAAAAAAATATATAAGTATACCTTGTGCAAGAAATATGACATGACCCACCAATAAATGAGTTAGCAAAATACATCAATATAGCAGTGCTGGCCCACCCACCGAACCCACCCTGTATGCCCATTTAAACTTTGGGATACCCAAGCCCTTAACAACTAACCCAAGCGAACCTGTCCCCCCCTAAATAATGAGAACCCTAATGATAAACCACTAAGTAACCTTAACCAACGAGCCCGCTATGTGGGACTTATCTACACAAAAGCTATACACTAGTGGAGCGACCCCCACAATACAATAAACCATGAAAAGGGGTTCCCCCATGGCTGAACCCACCCCCAAAGACCGCAGCGAAAATGAACAAAAGCAAGAGTCCGAACATTCAGATGCCACAGTCCAAGAAGAACCCACGGAAAACAAAGTACATATCCGTCAGCAGAATAACAGACGTGCTACTTATCCATCCGGGCGATCTCTCTGGTGAGGACGGTGTGCCAACCATTCAGATGCATCTTGAGGAGTGAGGAAGAAGTGAGTGGTACCATCAGCAATCACCCGGAGCTTGGCAGGATACAGCATAGAATATGGTATTTGTAATTCCCGAAGGCGTCGTTTGACTGCTGTGAATTGGGCCCTGGATTTTTGCACGTCCACAGCAAAATCTGGAAACAGAGATATTTTGATTTTCGAATTGATAAGGACCTTTAGTGCGAGCCAGCCTCAGAACAGCATCCCGATCCCGGTAGTGAAGAAGCTTTGCTATAAATGTACGGGATGGCGCCCCCAGTGGCGGTGGCTGAGTGGGTATGCGGTGAGCCCTCTCCACCGCAAACTGAGGAGAAAATGCGTCCTTCCCAAACGCCTGAAGCAGCCAGGAATCCAGAAAAAATTCCGGATATTTGCCTTACACCTTTTCAGGGAGGCCCACGAACCGCAGGTTATTGCGACGCAATCGCCCCTCCAGATCCGATAACTTGGATTTACACTGACGCATCTCCGCGGCGAGGGACGCAATCTGATCCGGGAGAGGAGCCACTATGTCATCCAGGGTAGAAATGCGGCGCTCAGTTTCCACGACACGCTCCCGTGTCCGCTGCACATCCTGTCGCAGCTGAGAAATGTCCATTTGCACCTCACCAATCTTTTTCATCAGTGTCTTCTCCAAAGCGGATATAGCATTGAGAATCTGATGAAGTGTGGGCTCAGGTTCAGCCGGAGAATCGCCAGCACCCTGTGTGTCCCCAGAGCAAGATGGACTAGGCGGATGCGATGGAGGGGCCGAAGTGGACTGCCTGGCAAACCTCTCAAGCCGAGCAGCTGCCGCCGCCGCACCGCCAGAGCGACCCATAATACTGAAATAACGGCAGCAGGTCCACCAAGATCACGGAGGTAATGATATGATTTGAGCACAAGTTGTAACTCCAAGGGACAGAGAAGAACCACACTTTCAAGCTGGAACTGCAGTACTCCAAGATGAGGAATAATAAGTAAGTACAGAAGCCAGGTGCACTAAGCAAACAGCAATACCCCTCCTTAAACACCAGGTAAGATGAGACTCTAAACCACAGCAGTCACAAAGGTAGAGAGCACTACAGGCAGGGAGCTCTGCACCTGTTAGGTAGGGAGAGGAGGGAGTGCAGCCACCAGGATCAGCAGTCCCCAAGGCAGTTCAGGACCTCCAACGGATCTTTATCTTTATAAGCAGCCCCAACCTGCAGGAGGAACAGCCAGCACACCCCTGACAGGGAAAAGGGCTATTACATGGGCTATGGCAGATATGAGAAGGAGATGGAGGCAAGGCACCCAGACCACCACTCAGTTATTGGCTATGCTGACAGGCCACAGGAAGTGCCTTGAAAGATGGCGCCTGGCAGCTCAGCGTTTTCGCGCCAAGCAAATGGGACCTGCAGCAGCCCTAGATCTCTCCTTCCACTCTAAGACCGCCGCTAGAGCCCTCCAGGGGATAGCAGACCGGGCCAGGGACCCAGCGGCACTCAGGTATCTGCTCCAGCCGACTGCCTCTTCCCCCGCCGTGCAGAGAGCCTTACTGCACCGCCGGAGCTCCAACACAGCTGATCCAGGAACCGGGCGCCGCACCAGCTGACAGCCGACGGACCTCTTTCACCGCGCAGCAGCCAGAGAGCCGACACAGCCGCAGGGGACCCCAGATAGCTGGATTACATGCAGGATATTGCGGGAGCCGAGGTGACACGCACCCTACTCCATGCTAGCCCCAAGCCACGCCCCGACTAAGTACTTTTACTAAAACCCGTCCACCTCTCTGTTGATTAATGATATTTGAGGAATTCCTGTTATAATGGAATGTGGTACCAGGCCAGGGGCAAACTCAGGATTTTAAAAGAGGGAATTCCATATTATTCATGTTAATAATATAAAGAAATTTTGGAAAATAAATATGCATACACAAAAGACAATGTACCATTATATTAGATTATACCACACAGTAGTGCCTTAAATAAACCCTTCTATACTATGAAAACAGCAAGCTCCCCCACATCACTATCATCTCCAGAAATGGTTGTATCTTTCTTTAAGTTTAATCCTCCTTTAGGATTTAACAACTTTAATTGAGTTGTACTTTTCTAGTATCAACCATGTAAATCACAGACAAGTCTGATATACAGTCATAAACATAAAGCCCCTCTTATACTTATTGTCAGTGACAACAGGGATCATGGCAACAAAACAGAGGAAATAACTGCACATAAAAAAAATGATAAACAATCCCTTTATATTATCCCAAGAATAGTGAAACTAGTAATGAAATCTCCAAAAACATATTGTAAACATATAAGTAGACTAATATAACAAGCAGGTGCTTTCTGATACCTGTTATTAGTTATTAGAAAACAATATGCATTCAAAAGTAAGAGGGATAGTAATATAAATAATACCAATTCCTGCAAGGTAATCCATTTAAAATACAGACGTATGTAAAGAAATGAAAATGTGAATGAAAACTGAGGGTACACATATATTCCTATATTCAATAACAGCACAGATCATACAGACAGGAAGACTGCTGTGTGACATAGGTGACAATGATACAAGCAGTCTGGAAGGGAATCTTACTACCAGTGTTGCCAACTCTGAAACATAATACAAGCAACTGAGATGTTAAAAACAAGCCCAACCCGAGGGGGCGTGGCCTGGACAGTAATGGAGTAGGACGCAGCAGGTTTGAGCTCCGTGCTGACAGTCCTTCTTTTACCCATCCTGTGGTGCTATTTGTCCCTGATTGACCTGCTTCTGGCACCCCTGACCCTGAGAAGTCTGCTGGACCATCGATGTGGTGACTCCTGCAGTGGGAACGGCTGGCGGCTGCGGCGGAGGTTCGGAGGCCCTGTGTAACGGAGGTACGGAGGCTGTGCTGGTGGACGTGCATCGGACGCTGCGGGGGCTTGCTAAAGTGAGGAGGCAGCCTGGACCCACTGGGACTCTGCTGTGGGCAGCGGTAGCGGTGGTAGCGGTAGCGGCGCCTCTATATACTTACCCCCCTCCTGTTTACTGTCCGTTTCGCGCCATCTACCCTGCGGGAGGCGCCATCTTGGATTCACTGTGCCGCTGGTGCTGCTTACCTGTGGGGCCCTGGCAGTGGCAGGCTGAAGGAAGGGAGTTGCATCCCCCTGTACCATACCTTGTGGCCATACAGTGCTTTGGACAGTAACTGGGGGGCACATTTCAAGCACCCTTCACTTGAAGCATTCCTTCTCCCTATACTGCCTGCATTCCAGACCAGCACTACTGGGAGTTTTGCTCTGCTGCAGGAGTGAAGATATTCTGTGGTGCAGTGTGTCAGTCACCTATATTTATATATAAAAAAATCCTTGGAGGGGGCAGTTCCGTTGCAGTGCCTGCTGCTAATTTACTGCTTCTGCCTGTTATTCTGCCTGGGGCTCTGCGTTCTGCACCTGCATTACCCTAACCTATCTGTGTCGTCGGTCTTCCGCCTGGTACTGATGGGGAAGAACTCGCAATCTGCGGCAGCGACGAAGCTCCGACAATACGCACATCAGAGCACCAGGGCTCCTCCTCCAGCTCAGCCTGATCAAGATTCGGTGCCCCCTGATGCCCCTTCAGCGCCTGGTGGTTCTGACATTACTATGGTGCAGTTGCTGGAAGCCATTAGTGCCTCGGAGCAGCGTATCACGGAGCAGATAGGAGCAGTAAAGTCTGATACCTCAATGCTTCGGCAGGATCTACAAAAAATCCGGGAGAGAGTTGGGGAGGTGGAGACCAGAGTTTCCACCCTTGAAGATACGGTTTCTCCAATGAAGACCCACGTCACGGAATTACAGGCGCAGATGTCATCCTTCAGAGCTCGGCTTAATGATATGGAGGGGCGGCTGAGGAGAAACAACATCCGCTTTGTTGGTTTTCCTGAAGGGTCAGAGGGTTCCCATCCCGAGGCCTTTTTGGAGTCGTGGCTGTCACAGCTTATCAGCAGAGAGGATCTTTCTCCCCAATTCGCTATTGAGAGAGCTCATCGGATGCCTGGCCAGAGTCCGCCTCCAGGGGCTCCGCCTCGCACTCTAATCGCTAAGGTCCTGAATTTTAAGGATCGGGATGCAATTCTCCATCTAGCTCGCACGAAAGGCCCCTTGCTGTTCAATAACCTGAAAATTTCTGCGTTTCCTGATTTTGCGGCTGAGGTACAAAGATCCCGAGCGCAATTTTTTCAAGTCAAGCGAAGACTCTGGGACCTACAATTTCCATATGGCATTCTGTATCCCTCCAGGCTGAGGGTTGTGGTGGAAGGTCAAGTGCATATCTTTGAAACACCGCGGGAGGCGGCGAGTTGGCTGGATAGGCATGCTCCTGGTCCACGTCAACTGGCAGCTGCGAGAGAGTAATTTGTTTCTCTTCCGTATTTTGGAGGACTACAATTATGGTCTCCTGTGTGCTTTGGATTTACAGTCACCACTCAGGGATGGCTTGCCTGGTTAAACAGGTCTGCACGTGTCGGCTGGAAGGGGCAGGAGAGTGGTTGGCCTCTCTTCATCATCGAGTGGATTACAAGTTTTGGACTTCCTTAGTGCTTCCTGAGTCTGGACTTGTGTTGGTGAGACTGTTCTGATGTCTTTAACATTCATGTATTATCCTAAGGGTCCGTTGGGAGTGTTGACAATAGGTTATGTCAGTATATTGTGTGTCACAAGTACCTTTCCTTTTAAAGCACGGATCTCTCATTATTAGCTTAGCTAATACAGTTTGGTTTACCTGGGGTTTGCCCCGGGATTAGAAGCTTAACGTTTTAGTCTTAATTGTAAGGTTTACAGTTTAGGTTGCCCGCTTAGATGTGTTTTTTTCATATCTAAGTTACCTTAAAGTTAGGGAACAAAGTATACATATGTGATTTTGAGCTTAATGAATACTGATCAGTGATTTTTTAAGCTCAAATCACACGATTTGAGGTGATTTAGCTCAAATCGAGCTTAATGAATTAGGCCCTAAGACACAGCAGGCAACCATTTTATCTGATCAGGCCCTGTCTTCTGCAGTGGTTGGGGAAGGAGAGAAGAGATCTTTATTGTAAAATTGTGATGCTGTAGGGTGGCCATTAGTGGCCTGAGGATGAATTGCAAGTTTAAAATCCACAGAATTCTCTGAATAACATATTGCTTATCTTAGGGGTGGAAGGGGGTTTCCAGGCTACCAGAAACCCCCCAGGGGTGTCCTTTCTGCTACTCTGACAGCTTCAAAGTATACCTGCAAAGCTGTCAAGCAGCTTTGTACATAGATATAAAGCAGCAGCAACAGAGAACGCTGCCCCCTCCCCTCTTCTGCTAGGATTATCGGTCCCAGCAGAGGAGGAGTATGGTGCCGATAATGGGATATTTCCCTAGCGGGAAATCGTCCCGTTTTTTGGCTCACCCCGGCTCCTATCTGCTGTCACTTTCTATGTTTCCATACTGGTTGGGCCACTTTTTTTCTTAGCTTGAGGCTTGAGCCTTTGCACCCCTTAAAACTTGTTAGTCTCATTTTGCTTTACTAGATACAGATCTGTGTCTTAATTTTTCTCTTTGATTGAGTATATGCAAATGGATGTGATTACGCACATTTGGACCACACATTGAAAGGCAGGTTAAGGAAGATCCAGCATGGGTTTATAGTGTGCTCACATGAGCATAGTTGTAAAATATGAAAGTACAGTATCTCTAAGTGTATCGACTTGCAGCGGTTTGGACCTGGCACATACATACACAAAAATGATGCTGGGCGGTGTTTGAAAATGACTTGTTATTGAACATGAACACATAATTTTAACTATAAAACTATTTTAACTATAAAATTACACATAACTCTACTCTTTCATACCTTTGATATTCTGTGATATTCCCTCACCATTTGTACTAAGAGCTGGATCCAGACTTAAGTAAGTGCTTGAAATTAGTTACTCCTGGGCTAAACCATGTTGATTGCAGGGGAGTCATTATTCATCTGTTGCAAACAGTATTAGAGTTGAGAGGTGATGTCTCCTATCCCAAGTCTAAATAACAGTGTGATAGTAAAGCTGGTCAGTATCTGTGTGCAGTAAGCAATTCAAAGATATATCCCTGCATGCAAAGTATACAATTAACTTGACTCCTCCCTGCAATCAACATGGTTTAGCCCAGGAGTAACTATTTTCAAGCACTTAAGTCTGGATCCAGCCCTAAGTCTATAAACAGCATCTTTGCACCCATCCATGGACATTCTGGCACACCCTGTGGCTTTGGTGCTTCTGTTGCTCTACAGAATATATTATGTAGGCATATGAGAGTGAGTCCCATACATTGGGACTTTAGGCCAGAGCTACGTTGGCTAGCGTATTTACGTTAGCCGGAGACATAAAAACGCTGTTTTGTATGTACTGCGCATGCACGCATCAGATGTTACGGCTCTATACGTATATAGCAGCCTAGTATCAACAGCATAACTACGGACGAAGGGGCGTGGCAGTCATACGACAACCGTAATTACGCTTCGAAGGCGGGGGAGGCATGTAAATAGTACAGTGTGGGCGTAAATACACTACGCGTTGAAACGTAAGGTGCTCGTAGGGTCGCCTTGAAAGCCGCAGGTGGCTTATCATATATTAGTCCTTAAAATGAATTAGTGCTATACTTAAAACATACTACACATGAGTAAGGTCGAATGCACTATATTTTGGTTTTAATGTGTATGTGGTTTATTTGAAGGTGTTAGGTCGTAACCTTAATGCATTACCAAAGATGCCTTGCCAAGTTACTGACATAGGGCGCTTTAATAGAGTTTGTGTTCAGGGGAACAGCGAAGTTGTGGTTGTAGAGACCTGTGACACAATCAAACATCTATGTCTAGCTCTGAACTTCTTTGGTCATACTCCACCTGGGAACAGTAAAGCCAGCTACACACACTAAAGCGATAACTGGACTAATCAGCTAATTAGATCAGTCATAATATAGCTCTAGTGTGTAAGCAAGAATAATTTAATAACTACTATATACTAACTACTATATAATGGGACAGAAACAACTGGGTCAGATTACATTTTGTTTAGAATTTCTGACCTATATTAGTCACAAGGTAACAATATTGTGTAGTGTGTAGGCATTTCTGATAATCGCACTCTATTTCCCCCTGATATCTTTGTTTATGTGGAATTGAAAACTTAAAAGTTGCAGTATGGACTTTCAGAAGTGGTGGTATGGACATTCAGAAGGGGAGGTATGGACATTCAGAAGTGGCGGTATGGAAACAGAAAAAATATCATAATGTCAGTTGTATCACTGTCAGTAGGGTTTTAAAATCTAAAAATATTATGTTGATGGGGGTTCAATGTCAACAGCTATACCCCTTTATAATGTAGACAGTCTCTCCCTGCTGCTGTCCTCTATCTTTCGCTATGCTTTATCCTTTCCTCTCCCACAGTTTTTCTCTTTCTATCCTGTATCATCCCTTAGTCTGGTCTTGCTCCTCTCTCTCTCTCCTGTCTGCTCCTTCTTCTTTTCTTCTCTCCCATCCTATAGTCTTCCATTGTTTCCATTACAATATAATATCTGACAGATGTTATGTTTACGTCTGTCAGACAGAGAAGAGTTGATTAGTGAAACCTGTTGGCATTTTAGGGATGGCAGGATAACTGTCAGCTTTCTGACCATCTAGATCTTGAGTCTCTCATACCACACACCATCAATGTGTTTCACCATTAATCTTTCTCATGGTTGTGTAATATTCACCCATGAGGTACCCAACTAAAACTAAATGAAGACATTAATACATAATATGTAAATTTACCACTGAACCATGTTTCATCTGCTGAGACACTTCAAAAGGTTCTTAAAGACATTATACCACAGTACCATAATAGTTTTGTGTATAGTAATGGTCTGGATAGTGGGAAGTATTGATATATTTTATTAAAAGAAAATAAAAAAGAAAAGCAATAAAACAGTGGCTTTCTTTCAGGCAATTGGTCTCTTTAGACCATTCATTTAATTAAAACATATTATAAGGTCTGACAACTCACAAGTAAACATAAGTAATCATTTTCCATGTCAGCCACATTAGACTGTTGATTAGTATACTGACTGAACTAGAATGCAAAAGTAATGAACAATATGGTAAAGTTTTAAGAGCTTCCAAATGCTCTTAACAAAACTGATAAATCAATTCTGTACTTACAAGACAGAGCAGTTAAAACTACAAATAAATATATAAAAATGTATTTGTAGATTGAGCTTATAACAATTAACACCAAATTGGTGGCTGTGCTTTCCACTGAAATTCTACAAACTTTTTGGTTCTCTGGCTTTTGTGCTGGTCAATAATCTGCTTTATTATAATTTTAGGCACCAGAAGTTCAAGCTGTTTGATATGTGGTTAACAGGTGAGGAAAAGGTGCTAGTGATGCAACTTAAACTGATGAGTACTAGTTTTCCATTGATTGATGTCGCAGTTTAGCATCGTACGCTCTGTAAAAGTCACTTGGCCTTCACCATCTATCAAAACAATGGTGTTAGTCCTGAAACAAAAGACAGAAGTATATCTGTAAAATCAAAATAACAATGCTACATTTATCACAAAATAGATTGCCCTCCAATTGCATGCTGCTACATTTTATAAACGTCATAGTGGCTCTAACTGCAAAGAAATAGCGGATACGGGATAAATTTACATGTTCCCATTTTACCTATTCATCAAGGCATATAAGTTACAAGTTTTACTGTAGAAAAATAAGTCCTTTCAAATACCGTATTTCCTCATGTATAAGACGCACCTTTTTTAGACAAAAAATGGGTCTAAAAATCGAGTGCGTTTTATACAGGGGATGCAACATTGAACTTACCTTTGCTGTCTCCCTCACGTTGCGCGCTGCACAAAGACGTTGCGTGACCTAAGGTCACCTCTACATCATAGTGCCGCGCGCACCGCAGGGTTAGACATCCGGAGGGAGAAAAATCCTACAACAGACTGGGAAGTGCCGTATTTCCCCATGTATAAGACGCACCTTTTTTAGACAAAAAAAATGGGTCTAAAAATCGGGTGCGTCTTATACAGGGGATGCAACATTGAACTTGCCTTTGACCTAAGGCCACCTCAACATCATTGTGCAGCGCGCACCGCGAGGGAGACAGCCGGAGTCACAGCTGCGGAGGAGAGAGCCTGACACCGCCAGAGGGACCGCCGGAGGGACAGCAAAGGTAAATTCAATGTTGCAGCCAGGCTGAGAAGGGGCAGAGACTGGCAGGACACACACAAAGAGGGTGCAGACAGACTGGCAGGACACACAAAGAGGGTGCAGACAGACTGGCAGGACACACATAGAGAGGGCAGTAAGGCTAAAAATAATATTTAAAAAATACATTAAAAATACATTTTTTTTTTAATTTAGGCTCCAAAAACGGGGTGCGTCTTATACATGGGGAAATATGGTATGTAAAAACCTTGATACATTCCAATACTTTAACACACAACATTCAACTTATAATGTTTGCTGTGCTTTCTACCTAATTTGTCACCTCATTGTTCATCCAAAATGTTAATTTTACATTTATACATGTTTGTTTTTTTTACACTCACAGAGTAACAGTAATTTTTAAGAAGACAAAAGTGAAATACTTCATTTATTTTTCCCCTTCAGAAAACTAAGGGAAAGGAAGGGAAGGGAGGGAGAGGAAGTGGTCGTCACCTGGTTAGAGAGGGGAGAGAGGGAGATGCTAGGAAACACAAGGGGGGGCTCATGTAAGGTAAGATGTTTTGTTGTTGCCGCTGTTGTAAAAGCCAAGGCGACCAGATAGTCAAAATGTATCTTCCTTTTCATGTATGCAATGAGTAATACATTCCATATGGGCCATATACCAGATTAATTGACACAAGGCAGCCATCGAGGGGGGCTCTATTTTCTTCCAACATTTGGCTACTAAGCATCTAGCTGCTGCCAGTACATGGCTAGTTAATTTTTTAGAAGGTTTGTCCAGATCCTCCCTAGGGTAGCACAGCAGAAGAACCCAAGGATCCTTGCTAATCTGGAGTGATAAGAGGGATGATATGAAGAAGCCACTCTGTCCTAGAAGATTTCAATTTTGGGGCATGTCCACCAGATGTGTAGGAATGTTTTACACATGGTTTTATGTATCATTTGTAGTAGTTTTTTGGATTCTTGTAACTGTACTTGATCTAAACAATGATTATTTTGTTTTACTGTATTAATGTAAATTGCATGCAAAAAGTTCAATGATGCAAAATTTGTAGCACTTAATAATGATCGACAAACACTTAGGAGGACATTAACCGCAGGTAAAGTTTTGGTGTTCTGACACGTTTGTTTAGAAAGGTGGAGTTGACATCATTATGTTATTTTTGTCCAGCAACATTTTTATGTTTAGTCATGAATACAGAGTGTTAAAATAGGCACAATACAAAAGTAGAAGACAGTGTAGCACTATGGTATAAAATATGTCACAACATATGTCTATAATAGTGAAAAATGGGTCTGTGTTG
Organism: Limnodynastes dumerilii; assembly: GCA_011038615.1. Taxonomy (NCBI): domain Eukaryota; kingdom Metazoa; phylum Chordata; class Amphibia; order Anura; family Limnodynastidae; genus Limnodynastes; species Limnodynastes dumerilii. The sequence continues at coordinate 119,426 of WWET01001278.1, read as the reverse complement.
TTATTTAAAGAGTTTCTGGAACTATCTACACTTTACACTGTCTATAAAATTTATATAATTGCAATTGCTATTTTTATGTAAAGGTTGTTTCTGAAGTTTTTTTGCTTTTTTTTACTTTTGGACTTAATGCACGGAACACGAAGTGTGTTTAATTGCATTTTATTCAGCTCTGTATTTAAAATTTTAAACAATGCAATAAAGTCTTTGGAGCAGATCCAAACTTACGATGGTGCTGTGTTTAGAGCTCCAAATGCATTGCCAGCTGCCATCTAATATACAATTCCTGCTTATCCATGTTGCAGTGCGAATGCATGGGAGACCACTTCTCTCGTATGCACGGAGTTTTGTTCCAGTGATCCGGGACCGGATTCACAGATGCATGTGTATAAAGTACGCAAATATACGCACGCACATTGAAAGGCAACATCCATGACACTCCCCTCGTTCGGACGGATTTTGGTGACTTATGTGTCCATAGGGCTACTTTAACTCTACGTGTGTGTAATTTCCTTATGTACGTGCGTACATTACTAACCGCACCCTCACCCTTCGCACGTACGGAAGACAACCACGCCTCTCCGTTCGTATGTCACTAAATGCGATTCAGAACTTCCGTGCCTAAATCCTACGTAACTTTCGTGGAAAAAGTTATTACGCATGTGAAGTTAATCGAACCTAAAAATATGCACGCAAAAACTAGCAAAATCGTATCTGTGAATCTGGTCCCCTATCTTTAAACTGGTTGGAAAGCAAAACATAAAAACATCCTTATTGGAAATTTTTATTTGAAACCCTTCACACACGTTGGGAAAAAGCTCTTGGGTCGTATGAATACGGTTACAATGTACTTAACATGAACATGTGCAGAACGCACTGAAAATACATTCCAGGAATCTGGATCCAGTGTCTGCTCAAGCAGAACTGTCCATTAACTAGTAGCTTTCACTGCATTTGACTTCTAGGGCAATGAGCAGCATTTTTTATAAAGTATGTGTCTAAGGAGACGATGGAGTAATATTGAATTACCAAATCACCCATTCAATGTTATGTCTGAATTTGCAGAATTCTTGACGACTAGAAGTACACTAACCATACATACCTTGTTCCATAGCCTGGGCAGCGAACACAAACTGCTGAGTAGCTGTGAAGGATTGGGCGAACAAAATCCTTCCCCTGTTCTTCTATAGCTGGATCTGGTAACTGCCTACAAGATATATTTAGAAAGGACAAATATGAAACAACATGTACATATTAAAAAAGGACTAACAGGATTTCAAAAAGCACCAAAGAAAACTATAATATGAATTATAAAATGAATAAGCTAATTTGCATATGATAATTGAGGCATTTTTTAATACATATTTTCTCCTGGATTATTTTATAATCAAACTCCGTAGCATTTGTGAGTAGCACTTGTGCCTCAAAGCACTGAAGTCATGGATTCCTGGACTAGGCCTTATCTGTGTGGAGTTTCTATGTGCTTCCCGTGTCTGTGTGGGTTTCCTCCGGGTGATCCGGTCCTAGTGTGTGTGTGTGTGTTTATGTGTTAGGGACATCATCCCCCCTGATGGCGGCCCACTGATACTTACCTGGCTCTGCAGAGAGCTACTGAACAGCTCTGCTCAAAGCTATTCAGTAGCGGGCCAATGAGCAGGGAAGAACCTCCCTGCCCACTGTTAAAGCAGGTTCGCCATGCCCCATCCCTATGTGACATAACTAATGGTGCTATATAAACAAGCGATAATAATAATAAGATTGTAAATGAAAATACTCAAGTATGTGTTGTATGAATTATTAAATGCCACTAGGGGGAGCTCATTGCACATCTCAATAAGAGGACAAAACTATTTCAATGTATTTGCAGCCATGCTAGATAAAAAGGAATGCATACTGTGTGCAGGCAATGAAATTTATAGATCACAGCATGTCATTTTATAAATTCTACTACCAGTTCTCAACTAGATGTCTGTTGATATACAGGAAGGAGTCCAAAATAATAACCAGTGCTATGTTATTGGGTCTGCCAGCCCCGTGTTTATCTTGATTTTGGGTAGTGGAGTGAGTGGGTTCTGATGTGGGAAAAGGAAGAGTTAGAAAAGCTCCTGTGACAGACAGTGTGGGCTTTGTATGGGACTCTGGTTTTATATGGAGGGACTATGGGCTGGATTCACAACACCGTAATTTTTTACATACATGCCTAATTTTGCGATTACGACCACATGTACGCAATCTACGTAATGAAACGCTACGTAGATAGCGTAAAATAGTTACTACGCATGCGTAGTAGCTAGAATCGCAAAATTAGGAACGTATGTAAAAAATTACGGTGTTGTGAATCTGGCCCTGTGTGGAAACTTATCCGCTCACAAACACTGTCCATATACCAGTGACAAAATAACAGTAAAGCTGGCCATAAACTGGGACGATTAGCCATCCCAGCCAGGGGAGGCCTGATAAACGGGATGATTTTTCTGCCAGGGAAAGGTCCTGTTATCGGCACCATACACGTCTCCTGCTGGAACCGATAATCCTTGCAGAAGAGGGAGGGTGGGGGCCAGGGCAGAGCTAAAATATATATACTGCAGCAAGTCTATGTATTACGCTGCTTTGACACCTTTGAAATATACTTTAATAATATTTTTTATACTGCAATGTGTGGAGCGTGGCTTCGGCTGATCCCTGTCTCTACTACTCCCTGCCCTGGCTGCTGAAGTATAGGGAGCCTCTCAGTTAGCTGATTGACTACCTTAAAATATCGGAGGCTAGCACCCAATATAAATCAGTCATGTTTAAAAATCCAATAATTGTACCAGTGCTTCTGGTGCATTTATTGGATGGTTTAAAAATTGATCCTGGCCACTAACTAGAGAGCCTGATACACTATTATTGTAGGATCGGGATGATAATCGCTCCACTGTATGACCGGCTTTACAACATTTTAATACAAAATTTGCTAATGATGCTTTTCAGGTTTAGGCTGAAATGGTTCACTAATAAGCTGTGAATGTAACAAACTCTTGCGACCGTCATTTGACCTCTGATGACTGCAAGCTGAGGAACATCTGCCGCTTATCTACTGAGGTAGGTTCTTTTACTATTTTATTTTTAAAGGGGTGGGGGGAGGGGATATTTTAGCTCCTTTGCTCAACAAGTATAACAAATAAAATGCAGTCACAAGGCTCAACTACTCCTATTTGTGATACTGCTGCTTCTGTGCAAAACCCAGACATACTCACTAAAAACTTAAAAAACATATATATTTATGACCCAACATTGGGACTTTCATTGTTAGAGTTAGGACTACCATATGCAGAAAGTCCTTGACGGTGGCTGGTGGCTTATCATATTTGCGCAAATATGTGTAACAGAGGTTTCTGCGTTTTATTTTACACATAGAACAGTATAGTCTGTTACTGGTAATGGCCGTGTTGCTGGGGAATTTCCTTTCCTGTGTTTTCTGTTACAGATAGAATGGTATAGTCTGTTACTGGTAATGGCAGTGTTGCTGGGGCATTTTTTTTTCCTGTCCTGTGTGTATGTTACAGATAGAATGGTATAATCTGTTACTGGTAATGACAGTGGTGCTGGGGCATTTCCTTCCCTGTGTTTCTGTGGCTAGCAGATTACCCCTGCCTTTCATGCATCTGTTTACATTTACATATAAATTGACTGAGCAAGTTCCATTTTGTGTATATACTCACTATGACAGAATTCTAGACACACTTGTGCCATTCAGTGGCATAGTTAGCACTGCACCTTCACTGTCAGTGTTCCATGTATATAAATTTTTCTCCTTCCTCTATTTCTATCACACATATATATTCCGGGAGGCTATACAGAACTGGCATGGATGTGTTAGCCTAGTGCACCAGTTTCTCCCACAATGTGATAAAGTAAGTCCAGTAAGAGAGGGCCGGATCCACAATTAATAAAGATGGCTGATTTACGTAAGTCGGCTGTCAGGTGGTAATCAGTACCGTGCTGACTGATACTGCATTCCATGTGGAATTTGCTGTCATTTATGATGGGACAGGCCCACTTATCATGCGTTCTTGATGTGCATGGTAGAAGGGATCCGGAATACAGATCATACAGTAAGGCCTTAGTAAAGATGCTGCATTCTGTATGTTGGCCTTCTGCATGCAGAGAGTTAAGGCAGGGTTCTGCATGCAAAAGGGGTGTCTACCCCCTGGCACGTACGGAATACAGGAAAAAAGAAATTTTGTACATTAGCCTCCACAACAGAGACAAATGTCTGGAATCTGGATCCGGTCCAGAGTGTGTGGGGTAATGAATTTAGATGTGAAGCTCTGGTACTGGGATTAATGTAAATTATTTAAACATTTCTGTAAACAGCTGCATAATATCCTAAAGGAAAATAAATCACTAATAATAAACATTTTTTTAAATAATCCTCTCTTTTACTTTTGGAACAAAGATGAGTACTATCTAATGTACACATACTATTTTGTCACAGCAAGAGGTAGTTTTACACAATGGCTGCAAGATTGTGTATACTATTTCATAACCATAAGATATAAAACTATGCTTAAATATTTTTATACCTATGTCTTATATTTTTTATGGTACAGCTTAAATAGTGTGACTTGGATATTAAAAAATCGAGTTAACTTTTCTTTTAGAGACATTTTGATTTACGTTTGTTAAAAGATTGTTGTTCACAATCTTTTCACTAAGAAACATGCAGGATAACTTTTTAATGCTCCCCTGATACAACAACTCACTGTATACATAAATCATCGCTTGGTTTTTATCTAGCTTTTTTACAGCTTAGAGAACAGATTGGACTTCTTGAGACTAAGGTGAGAAAAATGCTGCAGTGGCACTTTGAAAATGAAATGTAGGTCATTTTGTACTTACGGCTCTTCATTATTCATCACTTTAATGAGCTCCTGCACCAAGTTTTCCCTGGTAATGTCCTGGCTCCTTTTGATGATGTCAGCAAAAAGATTCTTCCCATGTTGGAGCTTTTTCCACGGAGTATCCAGCAAGCTGCAACTTAAACCATATAGTCCTGTGGGAATTAAAACAAGCAATGTTTCACACATCTGAAAGAAAAACTGTGTTCAAGCATCGACTGCCCTTTTAGAGATCAGCACAGTGATTAAAACAGCGTACCACTGTAATTAAAAGCGTATGTTCATATTCTTTTTAGTTTATAGCTCATTTGTATAGCTCTCTGCTGCTACGTCTCCAAATACACTCTGCAAGTGCAGGTTGTATAATGTGTTTGAAAGGGTTAAGAACTGGAAAAATAAATTTATGCGAAAATATTATATTCTTTTTTTTTTTTACTGTACTCATCCAATAATAAAAGTAATAAGTACTAATAATAAACAATCACATGGTACACTAGCAGTGATACCATAAGCTGGTGGGTACAGACTGGGGTTTTTCAGCAGATAATCTTTCCAATCACTCAATCAATAGGCTGTTTTACCAGATCTCTTTCCATCGTTGATCTGGCATATAGTTATCGGAGCTCCAAAAGATCAAATCAAAAGATCAGTTTCAAAAGATTTTTGAGCATCTTTAGACAGTACACACTGGTAAGATATCTGGTGAAACGGTCTTTTGATTATGTGATTGGAAAGAATATCTGTTGAAAAAGCCCCAGTGTGTACCCAGCCTTAGGCATGAGCTGCAGTGGTGCAAATATTCTAATGTAAAGTCCCCTTTGTTACATCTGTATTCTGAACAGGATCAAGTGCACTTGCCTTGGCACTCCCTTACTGTACACTGTCTAAATCTCTCAACATGCCCCTCAGAGTGCAAGCCCAGGACACCTGGGTTGCACTGTATTCTGAATGTGACGTCCCTGCGTGCCCTTCAGTTCTGAGCATGCACGGTAGCAAATCAAGCAGAGAAACGTCATACCACCTGGCGTACACTCAGATCTGAAGCCCCTGTGTCATTTACTCTTAAAGCAACTTGAACAAATGGATTCAGGAGCAATACCATTGCAATGCATTTATTTACATGAAAGGTGATTTTTTTATTTTTTTATTTACTGATTGCATACATATATTGTGTAATTCTACATGGCTTCTACCATTATATACATGAGATCAGATATAGCATATACTTATATACCTAAACAAGAGCAGCATATAACAACGCAATTACTGTCAATTGTGACAATTGTGTAACTGTAACATGTCTGTTTGCGTTTTGGAATGTAAGAGAAGGGAATTGCAATGTGCAAAGGATAAGAATAGGATACACAACTTGTGATGTGATGTGATAGTGATCTCAATAATCACGAGGTATCCCTATGAAGGAACATAAAGCAATGAGAAAAGCCATATTATAAGATTTCTTTCCTTAATCATCCACTGGTTTTGGATAAATGGAAAATATTTTAATGGCTCTCCAGTTAATAACTATTTCACTTGCTATAAAACAGAGAATTCAGAAAGCACTAGAATGTATAGTTACTAACCTGCCTAGGGACTTAGCAACCATTTGTTATCATCTCAAGCAGGAGTAAATGTCGACTATTCTAAGCTAAAAATGAAAAGGAACCTAGAACATTTCAGCCACTTTCACTACAGAGTAAGCCCTCTAACATGCAGCTATCCGGCAGTCACTGGTGGCACACAGCTGTGTTGAACACTTGTTTAAAACGTGCAACACCATGACCCCCAAAGAGAATATCCCAAAGTGTATCCATTACTCTAACACTGTGTTTTACCAGGCAAAGCCTTATATAATGACTAATTCTGGAAAGCATTTTATGTAAAGGTCTTTAAGAAAAGATGGGTTTGTTGAAAGTCCTCATTTAAAGTAGCTCATTGGCAACTTCCAACTCACAAAGAGACCTTCATATTGTTTATATAGCCACTTTCTAATGGCCTATCTCTGGCAGCAAATGGGATATAGCATTAAACACAAGTTTAATGAGAAAAACCAAGAGATCATCAGCATTAATGAAGGTCCCAATTAAAGAATGCAGGAAAGGAAAAGAGGTCAGCAGATAAATGGTACAGTTCTGTAAACATAAACAGTTATTAAGCAGAACTATTTCTTTTCTTTATAACCCCAGAAGGCTAGCGTGATCAGCAACAGTACAGTTATGAGGTCACTGAATTCACAGCAGATTAATTGCCATAATCTGTAATTACTATTTATTCCAGCTATTCTTACAAGTACAAATAAGCAAAGCTGAGAAACCGTATTTGACATACTTAACATTGTTACCTTGGACTCCCTTCTAAATGACTGGCAGTAATGGGCATATCATATGGGAGCCCTTTATGTGAGCACTGCACCAGAAAACTTATTTTTATTCAGGATAACGAAAGCATTATTCTGAGAGTGATCCTTAAATAACGTTATGTAAAACAACTACATTTACTGCAAAAGATCATGTGAATTTCATACAAATTGGGGATGGTAAAACTTTAGTTCTATATTTACTTTTAATATATTACAAATAGTACATATATATAAAGGCTTGCAGGAAAATTTGGTTATATTTATGAAATAAAATTTCTAAATGGAGACTGTGTTGTCTCAATTTACCTCAGTATCAGCCCTTCTAATGATCACAATTGTTTCTAAGGAAGTGCTCACCAGTGTTCCTTGAGCTAGAGATAAGCGGGGTACACACTGCAGAGTTATCTGAAGATTATCATGAGTGTCACACTATAATTGTCAGACAGATCTGACATCTTACCAGTGTGTACTGTCTCACAATGCACACACTTGAGATTATGCAAATAAAAACAGATATGATCCTATGCTCCTTAACATGTATGTGGAAAACGATTCCACTCCCCCCCCCCCGGACTAATTGTCCCATTTCATATTTGACTATATACCTATGAGGACTAATGATAGGTGGTTATAATATAATAATCTGGGGGTTTTCCAATGGTAAGAGATGGAGTGAAGTGGTTAATTAGTCTTAATGGGCCTGATCCAGAACAACGCTTCGGAGCGAATTTACACGTGGTAAATACTTACATGTGGGCGTGCCAATTATACGTTACTCCAAAATACGTCTGAAATACGTGAAGTAGGCGGGGGGTTGTATTTAAAGTGTACAGTATGGGCGTGCTTAGCTGCGTAAATTCATCTAGGCCATACG
>WWET01001278.1:93552-111294 GCA_011038615.1 Limnodynastes dumerilii | reverse complement strand
TACGTACGTGTGCGTATGAATGCGGTTAAGTGTGAAACAGTTAAGTTAGGGTTTGGAAAGCGTATCTTGACAAAATACGTACGTTCAAGGGGTGTGCCGAGGGGAGTGTAACGAATTTACGTTCACAAAAATACACTACGCGAATAAACGTACGGCAAACGTAGTTCTGGATCTACCCCAATTAGCGTTATAAATTAGTTCCCTTATGTTGCTATTTTTACATGCCTTGAGTATTCAAAATAAGAAATACATTTAGGGATGAAAAACAAGCATGGAATCTATAAATTACATGGGATAAATTTGGGGCATAGCTTGGAGTTCAAGTGGGATATAGGTGCGGTGTTGAGCTCCAGGAATCTAACTCAGGACCGGGCTCTTTGGGCTGCTGTTCCCACTCAAATAACCTGCAGTTACCTTCTTTAACGTGTGGAAGTGACTCAGCGGTGATCTGGAAGCGTTTTGGAGCAGAGGTGCTGTGGCTGCTGCGTTCCCTGTTGTCTGAGGCCTTGCTGTTGGGCAGGCCTCACGGGACTTCCCCATATCCTTCTCCCCCAATTCCCCATGCGGGGAGAAGGCTGAGAGGCTGTAGGAGAGTTTGCTGCAGCAGAGGGCCTTCTATGTGGTGGACCCTCCCAAGCCCTGTAACACAGATACATCTAGAGATGCCCTTCAGCAGTGCAGGCACACAGACCCAATGTGTCATTTCCACACAGACCTGATCTGGAATCCACCACCCCAGCTGAATGTGAATGTATCCAGAGTGGTAAGAAGAGGCCAGACAATATTCTCCAGCCATCATACTGCGGATGCTATTTTGGGCACTATCTGACCTAACCCAGGGTTGCTAAGTAAGGCACCAAAGTGGGCAATAACAACGCTGTTTTTCACTGAAGATCACTGCTCCTTAACCAGTTATGTGATATCTGAATATAAAACCTTGCTTATACTTGCAAGCACCATTTTTTCTTATGCTTGCTCCTTACTGAGGGTTGCATAGTGACATCTTGTGGCTATTCTTGCATACTACAATACAAAGCCTTGATCATTATCTACATCTTTGTGCCTATAGAAATTACTCTTCATAGCCACAAACTTTAAATGAGCCCACGCTTTTCCACTCAAGACTTTTGAGTTAATATGCAACTATAATAATGTTCACCTAATACAAATTGGGGTGTTGCATTCCCAACGACTGATGTTAGCACCTTGACAATCCTTAATATTGCTCATTCAGAAAAGCCGCCATTATGGGTAAAGACAGGAAACACTCACAATGCAAACATGTGGGAACTTCCTGAAAACTGTCCCCTGAAACAGATCTCAGACCGTATCTTAGAGCTCCAACTAGTCCCTCTGTGTCTGCACCTTCTTTGTCTTCCAATAACTTTGAATAGCTCCGAATGGAAATTGGAGAAATCTTATCTCATGTAAGCTCTCTGCCATCTAAACACGATTTACAATATGCAGAAGTACCGCTACATAAGTGTATCAGACAAGAAGTCACTAACATTCAAACAGCCATTTCTCATCTCTCATGTAGAGTTACTGCCTTGGAATCTGATAAAGAGCAAAGGGATTAACAACTATGCGTGACTCCATCTTCCAACAATCTTTAGGGCTTCAGATTCTCCAACTAAGGTTAGATGACCTGGATAACAGAAGTTATAGAAATAACCCACCCAGGGGTCTACCAGAAGATTTTCCCTCAGCTGCACTGACAGAAGCTCTTAATAAGATATTTGGAGAAATCCTTAAACAGACCTAAACACAGGACACAGATAGGACATACAGAGTCCTGCAACCAAAAGGCCCAGCGTAAGAAAAACCAAGAGATGTCATCTGCCATCTCCACTATTTCTCCCAAAAAGAGGAGACAGCTCACCGGACAAGAACACTGGACTCAATAGTTTAAATGGGACTAAGGTCCAAATCTTCCAAGATTTATCCTGGCGCACATTACAACAGAGAAGATTACTCAAGCCCCTCCCGGATATCCTCAGGCCACAAAATGTGAAATGCAAATGAGCTTCCCACAATCTCTTCAAGTATCCCATGGAAGAGGACAACATGTCCTGCGTATGCAATCAGACTTAAAGGACTTTTGAAGAGCTTTGGATTTACAAACACCAGCCATCCCTGATTGCTTGGACTTCGACCTACCTGTGGACATTCCACCAGCATTGCCTGGCACAGAGTACATAGATCACGGAAATGCAGTACTGAACTTAGGGTCAATGGAACTCAGAAAAGAGCGTAAATATTTCTAATATATTTGTCTGTCTTGGTTTACCATTTAATCCGCACTTTGGTTAGAGTGGTAATTCTGCTCCAACAACCACTATGTGGGAACCTAATTTGGACCGTTATAGGTTTATTCCTCTACCCCATAGGTGGCTCACCATTTCACATGAAATGTCGTTTGTGCAGGAGAGGTTGAGTTCTCCCTTCTTTGTCCCATAGTGTTCATGATAAATTAGTTATAATCTGACTGCTTATTATAAGTATAGATCTATAAGGTATACTAATTGCTTTGCTGTTATGCAGGCTTTTGTTTTTGCATATACTAGTTTGGTTTGTCAAGCACCAGTTACCAAAAATAACTTTTTGGGTAAAGTACATTGTGTATTGATTGTTCTCTTATAAATGTTCATTATAGCGCTATGTCCCCTTAGATACCCATGGGTTATTCAGGAAATGTCTACCTTCGGGATTTGTGCTAGATGTATTTAGAATTGTTTTAATTAAGACTTTGTGACTAAGTAGGTGGGAAGCCATCTTCCTCCTTAATTTTTATATCTTTGCTCGTTATGGGCAAAGAGACTGGCTGGGCCAGTCCAACATCCTCTGGGCGGAGGGGCTTTCTTCACGCTTCTTTGCCCAGATGCATTATTTATTTACTTATATGCTTGTTAAGTATATTGTTGTCACAGCTGCCGTCGCTACTTGCGAACGGCCAGCTGATCTCTCCTCGTTCCCCTGTTGTTTACCTTCCTCTCAGCCGCGTGTCTGCCTTTCCGGGACTTCCCCTCCCGGATTAGCGTAACAATTGTGTATTGTTCTTTGTTTTCTTTCAAACTGCTATATTGAGCACTCACCCAAATCACTGCTCTGTGGAATGCTCTAGGTTCATACCATATTATATAGGATCTTTAAAATGGCACAGGAGTCTACAACACACACAATCCCAGTGATGGCAGGTAACCTACATATAGTCTCTTTAAATGCCATGGGTCTAAATGTATCTAAGAACAGGTCCACGCTCCTACAATTTCTTTGCTTTCACAAAGTGGATATTGCTCTTATACAGGAGACACACTTTCACTCTCAAAGGGTACCGCCCCGTGTTAACTCTCAATATCCTACTGGGTACTGTAACAACAACCCTAATGGGAAAACACTTGGTATAGCAATCTTGTTTGCTAAGCATTTACCTCTTACAGACATATCTACACATAACCTGATGGAAGGCAAAATTCTAATGGTTAAACTCAAATTAGCAAACCATCTCTACTCATTTGTTAAGATATATTCTCCTAACCAGGGCCAGCCTCCTAACAGTACCCAGGGTTGCGACTGTAATTGAAATGACAGTTCCAAGGAGAAATCGGACTACGATCTTGGGTTAGGAGGGATTTTTCTAGGTTGGTGGCTGCTTCATCTGGATATATTTCGGTTAGAAGATAGGGATAGCAGAAGATCTATAATAGTGCTTCATGGCATTATCTAGCTATTCCTACAAAAAGCCTCTCTATCTTAACTATTTCCAAACTTATCCCTAATTGTATGACATCAGGGTGTAGATCTAGAGGACTCCTAGTTCTTTCTGAAATTATGCTATAAAACGCCTTGTCTTTTGATGCTGTCTGAAAAAAATACACTGTTCCTCCCTCAAATCTTTACAAATATATAGATCTAAATGACTCTCTAGAACACAAGGTACGTTGCAACCTCCTCCAGAACCTATATATTCTAGACTTCAGTCTGCGGCGGTAGGAGGGGTGTTTCCTTCTGGTATCCACCTAATTCAACTTCGGAAACATGTCAAATCTAAGTTGCAGCTGGCGCGGGAATCTGACCTTGGCACTAGCTGCAATATAATAAATGTGTTACAAATTGTCCAAATGTATTAATCATACAGAAATTCATGTTAAGCTTCTGAATAGGATGTATCTCACCCTGGCTAAGCTACAACAGCTCTGACTGCCCAATCAAAATTTTGCTTCCATTTGTTCAATGTGGCAATCTATCTTTAATTTGTCCAATAAAGGACTTCGTCTTGATTTAACCCCATCTCCAGAGTCAGATCTTCTATATTTTTCCCCGCAACTGTCCCTTCTCACTCCAGATATTTTAGGACATATATTGATTGCCACCCAGGTGGCAATAGAATTGGATGTATGCAAATCCACCCTCCCTATCTAAAATAATCTCAAAAATTCACTTTAACTTCCTGATGGAAACGGGGGGTATGCCATATTCTATATCCACCTTCTCTCCCATTATTAAGTGGTTTGCTTGGCATGAGTATGTATCAGTCTTCATTAGACATTGATCCTATGCCATTCAGCCTTAATGAATAGTTTATAACGTTATTCTTATTATAGAGCTCCCTCTGTTATGCTCTGAAATGTTTTATCCTAATATTGTTATGTGTCCCCCTTTCTCCCCCATGTATTGTTCCCCGTTTCCCCTTCCTCCCTTTTTTTTCTTCTGTACCAATCACCTACGAAAAAAATTTCAATTTTGGGAAAAAAAATATCCATAATAGTTTGAATAAAATACAGATAAATGATGTTCTATAGGCTTTGTTTGTTGTCTGACCATACATTAGTTCCCCATTCTCCTTAAAATTTGTTATAGTAGGAACAAGATATTAAGCAATGGTGTCCTAAAAGGACCATTTCTGTGGGATTACAGAAAAAGGATAAAAAAAATTACCCCCTACGCACTTCTCAGTCCCAGCTTGCATTAGTACATAGTGAATATGCTAATACAGTACATAATCTCATTACATATTAATATAAAGTAGTAAAAGGCATTACTGCATGTATTGTAAAGTAGGATACAGCTCTGAATCTGCCCATTACTTACTTCTCAATAGTAATTATGTTCATCACTTTGGACTGGATCCAGACATTTCCGCTGTGGAGATCTGTTGCCAGATCCCCACTGTATTCAGACTGCCTTTTGGGGGAGGGGAGGCCACTCCCTTTACAAGGAACACGGACTCCAGCCTTAAGACTTCCGTGCACAGAAGTATGGATATTACGAGGGTGCTTAGCATGCTCTCACTGTGCTATTTCCCTATCTCCCCCTTCACAGTGTATAAACCGTCTGTTCTTCCCTGTACAGAACTCTGGGAAGAGGATGCTGGGAATGTGGCAAACGTGCATTCATAAAATGCAGAGGTTTTCCGATCCTAACTACTGCAAAATGCACCTTTTGCAGAGGTCAGGATCCTATGCCTCATTTTAAACAAGTCAACTAAAAACCTTGATTAATTGTGTTAAATGACAGGCATACCAATTCCCATTATTCTTGGCATTTTAAATCAGTTTATCTTCATTCATTTTGTTTTTGATCATTTACACAACACTGTTTTTGATAATCTCAGGCCTCTGTAGGCCTGAAGTGCTCTTCTGTTCAAAGAGAATCTTCCACCAAACATAATAAGATGAAAACTATGCCAGCTGGAGGCTTCATTGTAATATGTTACAGGGAACATACACACCTCCCTCAACCTCAGGCCATCTGGATAAACCAGCACAGACCATGTAAGAAGATGCTGTATTTGAAATGTTTCAAAACAAAAGAAATATCTAATTTAGTTACTAAGCCCTCTCTACTGGAGGTGTTAGTAGCCTAAAGCGTGAACTTCAGTTGGGTAAGCAGAGGAGGGTAAAATATATAAATCTCTAAATACTAGCAAAACATTGTCAAATTTACCCTATTATTAGACATTTTTTGCTTTAAGGCAGTAGCTAGTTCTATAATATGTTAATAAGCTTAACTCCCAAAGTACAATAGAAATTCATGTGCTTCCCTAGCTAAATTGTATGTACAAAATAAATTATGCATTTGAACTGTTTTTCTCCAATGATAAGACAGAAATTAAAAGAATATTCTTATTAAAAGAAACACATTACTTATATAGGTTCTACAAACATTAATTAAACAAAGAAAAAGTTTTACAATGACTTCTAAAGAACAAAAAATTGATTACAATCCAGTTATGTAGTATAACAATGGTTTATGCCACATTCAGCAATTTCTCAATACAATGACTGTCCCAAAATCACAACTCACCAGGTTTTAATTGGACAGGATCTCGATCTCCCTTAGATCCATAATAGTAAATTGTATCGCCTTTTGTGTTGCTAAACAAAAAAGGAAGAAATACAAACAAAAACAATTATAATGCAGTTTCTGTGTTTCTACAAAAGTAAACTGCTTAAATAAAAACAACTGGAAAAATGACAGTAATTCATTTGAAGAAGAACAAAAAACATTGATCCTTCTGTAACAGTATTGATGCTACATATTTTCCTATGGAGTTAAGTTACTCTGCCTAACATTAGGGGACATTTGTATTTATGCAAGAGTATCATATTATGCTGATACTTTAAAAAAAGAAAAACCCAAACCGGCTGCTAATACTCATATAATAAGTGTTACATAATCTGCTTGTGCTATATAAAAACCTGTTAATAAATAAATAAGATACCCTGCCTTAATAATATATAAAAGCACTGCCTTAAGGGATTACTGGAAACATGCTGGAAATAAACCTGGAGATCACAGGCTGCTTCGTACCTACTACCCCTCAGAATTGATCTACTCTGTTTTGGTCTCTCTCTCATTCAAATAAAGCTTTCGGTGTCTAGTATTATTTTTGATCAACGTTATCTACAAATTTTTAATTGCATTTATTTATTTACTTATACATATTCATTTTACCTATTTATTCACTTAGCACCCACCTAGACCCTTTTTTTTTATATACACTAATATACCCGTCCACAGGAAGCAACACTAAAATAATACTTGCTTCATGTATGTTTTGCCTTTAGATTGTACAGTAAGGACATGCGTACGATCCGATAATTCCGCATGCATGGAGACGCACAAGAAATTAAAGTTGCCCCTTCAGACAGATTCATTCTCTGCAGGGGCAAGTGCCTTGCTCTCCTATGTGTGGTATTGTGAACCACAAATTCCATACAATAGCCTCTGTTGTGAAATTAATCATGATCAGGCCCCTTGGCCCTAGTAAAATACTTTGCTGGTTTCTGTTGCTTATTTCGGGTATTTTAATTGTAATTATTTTGTCTGACTTTTATATACAAGTGTCTAATTGGTTATCTTGCCGAAAACTCCATCCTGGACCCTCTCCAACCTGGGTTCCTCCCCTGCACTCCACTGAAACTGCCCTGACTAAGGTCAAAAGTGTCAGATTGCCTCTCAGTCATCTCCTCATGGATGTCCAAGAGTTTTCTCAAGCTTAACATGGACAAATCTGAAATCGTAGTCTTTAATCCTTCACGTATCCCCTCTACCCCTACTATCTCTATTACTATTGGCGACTCCATCAACTCCTCCTCCACCCAAGCTTGCTTCCTGGGCATCATCCCTCTGTCTCCTTCACCACCCACATCCGCGCAATCTTACTGTCCTGTCGCTTTCATCTCCACAACATTTCTCGCATAAGACCCTTCTTAACTGCAGATTCCACTAAAATGCTCATTCACTCTCTTGTTATCTTCCATCTGGACTACTACAACATTCTCCTCTCTGGCCTCCCTCTGGTCCATCCCGCAGCCCTACTATCTATACTAAATGCTTCAGCCAGAAATAACGTCCTCTCCCAACACACTGCCTCCCCCTCCCCATCTCTACACTGGCTTCCTGTCCCCTTTTAGAATTCTCATCAAGCTCCTCACCACAACTTACAAGACTCTCTTCCTCCTTCACCGCTCCCTACCTCTCCTCCCTTATCTCCATTCACACTCCCTCCCTCCCATCCCCTCCACTCTGCTGGTGACTGTCGCCTCAACTCCAACCTTATAACTACATCTCACTCCCGCATCCAAGACTTCTCCCAGGCCCCTCTCCATTGGAACAACCTACCACATCCTATCAGGCAATCCAGGACCCTCCAATCCTTCAAACGCTCCCTCAAAACCCACTTCTTCAGGCTAGCCTACCCTTCCTCCACCTAAGCTTACCTGCCCTCCCCATCTTCATCACTGTGTCTCCTGTTAGTTCACCCTCTCTCTTATGAGCATGGTCTTCCTCCCTCCTGTCATCATCCCTCTACCTTGTCCTCATCACGTCCAACCTTTTTCTCTCTACTGTCTATCTCTCTCTTTATTCATCTGCTCCTACACACATATCCAGCATCTTTATTTTCCTTACATATTGTTCTGCTATTTTTGTACTGTATTTTATTTTTGCATTGTACATGTGATGTATTCCTTAATCATGTTTTTATACCTTCTGTTAATTATTGTATTGTATATGTAACTATTGGCTTTGCTATAGCCTCTGTACGGCACTGCGGACACTGCGTGGTGCCTTAAAAGTTAATAATAATGCTGTAGGAAGGAGTATGGAATGGAAGATTGAGACTGTGAAGACCACTTTCTCTGATTGTTCATAAAATAGGGGCCAGAGAAAACAAGAAGGGCTTGATTTAATTATTTTCGCATTTGCGTTATTTGTGGTGCGAAGCTAATTCCGTATATTTTTTGGGGGGAATTTAAATGTAAATTTTTTTATTCATGGGTTGCACATAAAATGTCACTACTTAACATACCATATATAACGAGAAAAAGCGAACCGCAAGCTTTTTCCGTCATCGCGGCTAATTGAATCAGGCCCGAAGAACAGTAGTGAAGTTCCACCTTCAAATATAGCTACCTGGTGTCCTATTGTCCTATTAAACTGCCTAAAGGAGCATAGAGCTGTGGTTTCCATTACCTTACCACACAACATGGTTAAAGCCAGATCCAGCACAAGAAATAGCACTGACCCTCTGCCACCATCTCCACTGTTATTCCTTAAATATGAATAAAACACCAATACTTAGGAGGTGTATTGGCTAACCCTCACCTTATTAGTACAAAAGTATTGTTTATCATTGTAGATGAACAGTCTTACGTGCAAGAAATGCAAAGTAAATAGCACATTCTGAATTTCTTTGTCATTACATCACAAACTGGTTACATTTGTGCATGAGTAAGGCAAACCACATATAAACAGAAACCTTCCCCAGTAGTACAAATACCATGGACAAACAAGAGATAACACAGGCACTTTAAATTATGCAGCTGCTATAGTTGTATTGAGAGAGACATTATTTGAGACAGGTGTCAATATACTAAAGTATATTTTAACAAACTAGTTAAAGCCACCTTCCCCCAATAGAACAGAAAAGACCTAAATGCAGTAAAACGGTATGCTCCACTGGAAAGTTGTATTATAGGACTTTCCACTATCCACTCAACAGAACGCAATCTGCTTGACTCAGGCACCAACAATTGACACTACTGACAGATTCAGGCACGTGGGCCTGTTTGTGCTTACATGTGGGTGGAACTTAGTATTACAATGCACAGTATACAGTCATAAGTTTTAAGGGTAGGTATTGGTGTTTGAAGTCTATTCATGCAAGAGGAGTGGTCAGCTGTACCGCAAGGATCCAATAGTGGATCGGCTCTTTGGATCCAGTTCATAGAATCCCATAGCAGTGTACCTGATATTAGAAGAGCCTGTCTACGACCTGTCTACGGTGTGTGTGCAAGGGCTCTTTTTTTGTTTGCAAACGTGGCTGGATTGAAAGCCTAAAAGACTGGAGCTGCATAAGAAGATCAATTTGGTGAGTATTTATGTAATTTA
This sequence comes from Limnodynastes dumerilii, assembly GCA_011038615.1. Classification (NCBI taxonomy): domain Eukaryota; kingdom Metazoa; phylum Chordata; class Amphibia; order Anura; family Limnodynastidae; genus Limnodynastes; species Limnodynastes dumerilii. The sequence goes on along the minus strand of WWET01001278.1, from coordinate 101,397 downwards.
TTTATTTATAATAAAGGGCCGGCCCTTATGTCATGTGTTGTGGGGGACAACACAACCTTAACATCCATGGGCATGCTGGTGCTTGGAGTACTAGAAGTGCCAGCATGCCCAAGCTTATTGCAGGCTGAGAATGCTGCGATCTGTAGTGCGGGGTAATTTATGTTTTACTATGTTTCTATGGGGAGGGGAGATTTTTTAAACTATACCTAAAATGCAACATTGCGCATATGCGATGTAAAACTTACAGTTTTCCTGTCCTATCAGACGCAATGCGTGCAGTGTTCACATCTCACCCAATAAAACAGCAACTTCATGGGGAAATGAATTGTAAAGCGCTAAATAATTGCTCTTATTGTGTTATATAAAAACCTGGTAATGAATAAAATAATCAGGTAAATGTTTCAGCAACATATGCCTGTGCTGATACTAGATTATGCTGCTTGTATACACAGGAGGGAGCTGTGATGCTTAAAATTGAAAATGTACTCATCCATTCTTCAAGGAAAGACAGGTGATCAAAAGCCAATTTGAGAACGAGCAGCATCAAAACTAATTTATATATAAATTGCCTCTTTTATAATGAGATGTGGGAACAATGTGGAATCATACAGAAGATCAAACGAGCTGGGACAGTGGCCTTTGATAATCCTTTCGTGTACACAAGGCACTGTGGCTTGTGTAGTCCAGGTGCTGAGGTTGTACAACAATTACCAGTCAGAAACTGTCACAAAATGAGCAAATCGTATCCTGGGTTTCATTTATTCTAGAAAGATGTCCATCTGCTCTGCGGTAAACACAAAGTAACAGGCCCAATAATAGGGTGCTTTAAGTGAACTCTCCAAAAAAAAACATGGATACATTACACGGGGATCAAGGACTGGATTTAGGGATCCGTTTTCGAAGGTATGCAATTATACACACGCATGTCGCAAGGTAACACCCATGACACTGCCCTTACATGGCTGTGTTGTCGGTGACTTACGCCACCATAGATCACCCTTATCTATACGTGTGCATTTACGTGCGTATAATATTTACGTACGTGCGTATCTAACTAACTGCACCTTCAAATTGTCATTTCAATGCCCCCCCCACCCACTTTCACATAACTTTGTTCGTACGGATTGCAACCGCGCCCCTCCATACGTATGTCCCCAAGTGCGTTTTACACGTATGTGCCTAATGGACTTCCGTGCGTAAATTCAATGTAAATAAAGTTACTACACATGCGCAGTTACTCTGATCCTAAAAATACGCACACAACTCCACGGGAAAAGGGATAACTGAATCCGTTCCCAAGTCTTTATTCTAAAATCAAGCTTAAAATTATACATGAAATGTTTTAAATCTGCTTGTTGAATGAGAATTGAACGAGACATAGAAATTGCAGATGTCTGTACAGACATCCAGTGTTTTCTTATTAGGAAACAGCAAAGAAGTCAATTGGCTTTATAGGATGAATGAAAACCCATCAGCAGAATTGTAATGTAGTGAACCTTACACACTTACTTTCAGCTAGACCCTTGCTCTGAGGGCAGCATCATCTCACACTATCTCAATTTCCATTATAGTTCCTGTCTTTCCATTATGTCTCACCCTGCTGAGCCCTAAACACAGCACCACCATGAATTTCAAACACGTCAGCGGCCCCTGGGAGGACATGCACAGCAAAATAACAGCATATAATATGGGGAAAACAAAGTCTTCATTTCAAATTAGTGTGATGAATTTATTAGGGCTTATTTAAATTACACGTAGTTACTTTTTACAATCCCATAAGACTTTGCTGTGAAAACACTCCAGTACTGTATTCAGTGACTATCTAGATACTGTAATCAGTGGTGTGTGGTATAACAAAATATAACAAAATGGCAGCGTACAAATCTTAAAAAATAACAACCGAAAAACATAAGTTCCAGAATAAAGAGGATTAGATTTACACCCCCGGACATATTGCACATACGTCCCTAAATTACCGATAATCGCTACTATGCATGCGTAGTAACTTTTTTACGTAATCTATGTATCGTTTTGTTACGTAGATTGCGTGCATGTGGTCTTTAAGACCACATATATGAAATATACGTAACAAAGCGATACATAGATTACGTAAAATAGTTACTACGCATGCGTAGTAGCCATTATTAGTAATTTACGGACGTATGTGCAATACATGCAGGGGTGTGAATCCGGGCCATAATGATCAAATTATGAGGAGAGATTCACCCCAGGCATTGTAATGGATTGAGTGCATAAAATGTCTTTTATTTCCTTTAATACTAAAATAAAGATTAGTAGGTTTTATATTCGATATAAATGAGCATGATGTTATGATGTTCTGAAAAGCATAGAATAAAATATTTGCAGATAAAGCCGGAACGTCATTCAATCCTATGATGTCTGCATTACTACAGAGAAAATTGCTTGGCATTACCAAGCAATAGAATTAGAATGAAGCACCTAAGGGAAATTCTCCAGGTATTAGAATATCCATTTATTGGTATTATATTTAGTGAGGCTAATGTACGGATTTTGATATCCAACATCCTGTATGAAGGAGAACAGTGCATTTTACCTGCTTTCCTACATGTGTATGGTTGATCTGTGACCAGGACCCTATCTAATATAGCGAAGTCAAGCTCTTACTGTACAAGTGAAATGCCCACCATCCATGCGTATTCCGTACACAAGGCAAGTGGGCCTGCCTCCCGAAAATGAACGCTGTATGGAATGCAGCATCGGGTGGATGCATCCCATACAAAGTTTCCTTGTACTGCTTACATGCAGTACATAATTTCAGGCTATTTCCATACGTGACGTACGGAAATAGCAAGACGTTATAAATTCTGTACACGGACCATTGTTTTTGTTTTTTTGCACTTATATCAGTTTTAAGATGCCTGTGCAAAAACTGATCGGGTTACCTGGCCCATCCACTAAGACTATATCTTGCCCATGGGCATCAAAATGGGGGGCAGTGGGAGTAATTTGTGGGCAAGAAGGCAATACACCCCATCCCCAAGTGTGAAGGCAACAATGTCCATGGAGGAGCAGGGGGTACCCTGTAAGTCTATGTGAATAAAATGTCATAGTTTTAGTCATATAGGGCCGTATTCAGACTTCCGTCGGCGATCGGGCCGCAAATATACGCAACTAAGTCTCAGGTCGGAGCAGGTTACACCCACCAAAAAAAACAGTCACTACCCTTGCTTTCTCCGGCCGGACCTAAAGTTAGACCTGCATTGACTTGCCCTAACCAGCCACACAAACCTCCAGCCTTATGTGTCTTAGTTGCGGATATTTGTGGCCTTCAATCTGTAAGTGCACCCACTTAGCCTCATCTAAATGCCTCCCCCCGCCCATTTCTATGCTAATCCTTAGGTCCATATATTTCCGCCGCACTTAGAGTCAGATTATTCCCCGCCTGATTCACAACTCCGTCCCTTAGGCATTTCCAACCTTATCCTCTACGTAGACGGCGTATCACCATTACTACGCATGCGCAGTTGATGCAAAATCGATCCGATCCTACAAATACGCACAGAACTTTAGTGAAAAACGGAAGTCTGAATACGGCCCATAGACTCCTCAGTGATCTGCCAGCCAGTGAGAGTTAAAGTAGACTATATGAATCTCTCGCTGGCAGATCACTGATAAGTCTATATGACTAAAATGCTGGAATTTCAGTCAAACTTGCAGTGTGCTGGCTAACAAAAATAAAAACTTAATAGTAATAATTCAAAGCATTCTAAATAATCTATCTCATTCAATGGAGAGAGAGACGGATGTTCCATGATATATTTCAAACTGTAGCAACATAATGGATGTAAATAGTCTTTAGAATGGCAGTCTCCAGCTCCTTGGCTCTCCACAGTACATCTTCTGTGGACCAGACCTACAGAGTTAGTAGAGGCCTCAGACAAAGTTTCTGCAACAGAACAGAATGGTATGCTGTATTCAGAGTGTCAGATAATTGAGCTTGGTTGTGGTTAGACATTTGATATCTTTGGACCTTACCCAGTCGTGGAGCTCTGTGTGCATCAGCCATCTGATGCTGGCCACTCCCCTCACTCGTACCATCTTTTGTAGACAGACCCCTACCTATGGATTTCTTATGCGTTGCTGCTTAAAATGGGGACGCATCGGAAGTTTGGGGGCCGTATTCACAGATCCGTTAGTTAAAGGTACGCAATAATACGCAAGTATATACGCACGTACATTGCAGTGCAACACCCATGACACTCCCCTCACACAGACGGGTTTTCGATGACTTCCGTCTTCATAGAGCACCCTTATCTCTACGTGTGCATTTACAAGCGTATAATACTTACATACGTGCGTATGCAACTAACCGCGCCCTCAAATGGTCATTTAAATGCCTCCCCCCACCCACTTTCACGTAACTTTGTCCGTACGAATTTCAATTACGCTCCTCCGCACGTATGTCCCCAAGTGTGATTCATACGTACGTGCGTAATGGACTACTGTGCGTAAATTAAACGTAAATAGCGTAAAGTTACTACGCATGTGAAGTTACTCCGATTCTAAAAATACGCACGGAACTCTGCAAAAAAACGTATCTGTAAATACAGCCATGGATATGGTGGCATGTGTCGAAACACTCATACAGTAAAGTGCCTCTCACTAGCACTCACAGTGCCCGGCCATCGTAAAAACACATTGTGTGTCAATTTTTTTTGATCCTAGTGATTGGAAAACATCTCCTTTGTGGGAGTCTGGATCCAGTCCTTTGTGTTTGTAATCTCTATTGGTGATAAGCCATTCACTTTTGGGCTTCCAGTGCTCCAGTGAAGAGGGAACTACAGAAGCACAAGTTCTATTTCTATGCCATGAATTTACCCAAAACAAACAAAACTAATAAAAATTGAGTGAATGTCAGTGGGTTAAAACCATCACCTTAATTATATACATATTATAATACATTTTTTATATTAAAATATACTCTCCAAAAGATATCTGACCAACTGGTAGATGACACACACAGAAGGACAACAGGTACCAGGAGGAGCAAGGAGCAGGGTAAACTAGAGATGGAAGGCAGCACACCGCTAACAGGAGATCGGCGACCGAAGGGCTGTCTTATGCTCACAGACACACTGACAGATGGAATGCAGTGGAAAAAATAAATATCGGAGTAAGACTTACGGGGTAGAGACACAAGGAGAGATGTAAAGCACCAGTTGAACACTACAACACAGGAAGCCCGGAACCCGGGCTCCTACACTTTGTGAGATGGTAAATACAGTGAGCACACACACATACAGAGGAGCAGATGGAATCGTTCACACAGCAGGTACAGACAGTGTGAGATAGTAAACACACCACTCAGCAGAGGGGAATGAGCTGTACCCGGCAAGGGTAACACCAGGAATAACAGATGAGCAGAGAGCACGACACAATCCAAGGCAGGAGTACAAGGAGAATGCAATCAGAACAGCAGGCAAACAGAAGAAACCAGACGCTATAGCCGACAATGAGGCTTCTCGAGCTCAGGCTATTTAAAGTCCACTCCTCCAATCAGCGGCAGAGCTCAGGAACACCTCAATTGATTATCCAGCAGCTAAGGGAAACCAGACACACAGAACCCAGACAGGGGAACTTCACACGCTGCTTTGTTTACCTCTGCAGGGTGTAAAAGACCCACCATTTAGTATATGGCCTTTCACATGTGAAAACTTTAAGGTTGGGTTCTGCATGTGAGGGGAGCACAGGGTGTGTGCACTCCCCTCACACATATGGAATTTATGATTGCTGTATTTATGTTTGTTCATGGTTTACATCTTCTAGACATAACTGACCTCAGAGACAGGTATGATTAGAATACCGCTGTGTATGTATGCATGGAATGTGTGTATTGTTATGTACAGTTATGTCAGAGCAGGTACAGGGACACTCTATAATTTCTATCATCTAGAATGTACTGCTACTATTAAGCCAGACACAAACCCTTGCCAAGTTTAGATGCATGCCAACCCTGCGTTTGAAATACTAGCAGATAGTATGGCTGTTACAGGGGACTAGGTTGAGTTAAAAACAAACAAACAAAAGCTATGTACAGAGACTAGAGCAATTGCATTTAGTAATCCTTTCAGCATAGATTGGTTTACTATTTTGGTCCAGAATTACATAAAACAAAAATTCCAAACTATATAAACTGCAATCACTAACAACCAAGAAACCTAGTAAAAGCTCAACACTTATTAAGCTGCTTTCACATCACCACCATGGCAATAGCTTGGGTGTTTTAACCTGGGTTATTGCTTTGGATTCAGATAAAAAAAAAAAAAAAGCCGTGTGGGACCCTTAAAACACTGCAGGGTAGACCCAGGAAATTCTGGGGCCCAGGTTTGCCCTGCTATAGCAACAGTATACAAATCCTTCCAATCAGGTGTGTTAGGTGAGACCTGGGTTGAAAAACCCTGGTGGCTCCTTTCACACCACCACCTTACAGGGGTTGGACACGGGTATAACCCTTCTCCTTTTCTGTGTCGGAGCCCCAGGTAATTAGACCCGGGACCAGGACCACGGTACCTTTCACATCATCACCAAACCTGGGTTGTCGAAACTATGATGTGAAAGGGGTATTACACACATCTCAAAAGACTAGAATACATTTTATCTAGTATATTTTGTATAAGATATTTCTGCACCTCTATTGCAGTAGTCACAAAACCTAAACAAACATGAAGAGTTATAAATAATTACTACAAACCTGAAGAAACCTTTCAGAAAAATGATAACTGTCGAAATTTTTACTGTTCATCTTGTAAGATGTTACTTCATTGAAAAAGTGTAACATCCATGCAAGTATATGTATTTGCAGACTGACAAGAGGATCTATGGCTTTAGCTTTTGTATTCCATAGTCATTAACTGCACATCATTCTGAAGTAGATGGGATAGACCAAATATAGTTGAATAGTCATGGCAGCGTTACATATTTCAGTAAATATCAGAGCTGATCCTGTGTGACCAATGACCTGTATAATTAAGTAGCAGAGCAAAGACAGAGGTGAATGGTACCAATCTAAGTAACACTGTAGTGTTCTACTGCAGCAGAGAATAGGGATTCTGAGGGATGCAGAGAACATTACAAGGAGAGTGGCCCCTTTAGGCCACTAAGCAGCCCCCTTTTTTATTTTAAGAGAACTAGGATATTGACAGTAATGGGTAGTGGTCACTAAAACGGTCACTAGGATGCTGTATTTGCATATTATAGATTTGCACAATTCAAGATTAAGGTTCTTTATTCTGTAAAAACTCAGTATACATATATTTAACTACAGGGGGTGCCGCTGTTACAGGACCCAGAATGGGGAAGGACTTCTGGCATCCACTCCCCCTGCACTGTAAGCAATCTGTCAAGAGGTTGACCGCTTAAAACAATGCTCGGCACTCCATGTATGAGTGCTGTTTATAAATACATTGGCTCTGCTTTAGAGCTTGAAAATAAAGAAAGGAACTTTACTCCTGGGTAAAACCATGTTGATTTCAGGGGGAGTTAATTAATTGTAATCTTTGCATGCATGGTGTCTAACTACTGGACGAGGTTTGCCAGAAGCACTTATGGTGGGGATGGACTTGGATGCGCACAGTAGCAGGCCGCAGCTCGGATTGTCCACTGGGTGACCAGCAGACAACAGCAAACGTCCTCACAGACAGACTATAGAGTGGGAGGAGTACAGTCAGACTCAACACAAGCCACTAATAACCAGACAGGCTGGAATGCAGGTGAGTATAACAGAATGGAATAGCTGGACTAAACAGCACCGTAATGACCAAACAGACTGGTGTGCAGGTAAGTACTGTATAACAGATTGAGTCC
>WWET01001278.1:69006-82227 GCA_011038615.1 Limnodynastes dumerilii | reverse complement strand
CAGGATTAAGCAGGCTATCAATGCCCTTGGAGCATCAGTCCTCTTATTTAAAGACCTACAAAGATCTCCTCTTTGAGCTTTGCCTCACTGACCCCCAGAAATTTCAGTCTTAAGAAGGCAAAGACAAGCCCACACTGATACAGTGCTTGATCAATTTATTGGCAATACTCAGCTTTATATGGAGCGGAGGCAGGAAGACGTTCTCTGGATGAACAAGTGGTACACTGACAACATTCTTCACTCCTGGGATTAGTGAAGTTCGCTTTGGCCACTGCTTCTGAACATAATGGTTTGTCTGGTCTCTGCTGTCCCACTCACACAGAAAACAGCAGTACTTGTGTATCTGAGTTGTAGTCCCAGCAAGAGCGAAATTACTTTTAAGTCACAACAGACATGCCATTGGTGCTCTTCATGTCTGATTTTGTTCAGCCGGAGTTTTCATATTCCCATGTGTTTTCTTCATTGCAGCAGCATGAGCTAATGGTACTGAGGGTAATTTGTTAACTCACTTTAGAACAATCAATGAATAGATGCCAATACTCGGTTTCAAAACACATTGTGAACAAGATTCCAGCCTTTCAAACTGGAGCCAAAAAGTTCTGCTTGCCTTTCAGATAGATTTAAAATCTTTGGTAAGGCTATTAAGATAACTTGGGTAACATAATATGGTTTAGGAGATGGACAGAGAGACTTGTCAAGACTTGCGGGATCCTCACCATGGACCGGATCCTGACCTAATAACGTCAGGTCACTTATGCACGCAAGGTGCGTAAATGGCCTGACTTCACTGGAGGGTGCATGCACCCTCCAGATGTTACGGTAGGGTTACTATAGTAACCTTAGTGTACAATCAAGTTCTGACACAATCATCCAGGAGCTTTGATCAACTACGAATGGAGATTGGCGAGATCCTCAGCCATGTGCGTTTGCTTCTGTATTAACAGGACCTGAAAAATGTTGAAACACAGCTTAGGGAATCTAACACATAAAAGGTAACAAACATCCAAACGGATAAATCTCCCCTAGCGTCATGACTTACCACCCTCAAATCCAAAAAGGAAACCTCAAATAATCTACTTTCCCAAGTGAGAGAGGTGGTAGCTTATCATAACACTAGCCTGCAGTCCTTAAAGCTTAGAATGGACGATCTAGACAACAGGGACTGAAGAAACAACATTCGGATAAGAGGCCGTCCAGAAGATATTACGCCAGCAGTGCTTCTGGATGTTCTCAATAAAATATTTGGGGAGATCCTAGGCCTTGACCCCAGTGATTCTATTGAGTTTGATAGACCAAACAGGTTTCTGAGAGGCCCCTCGGCTGAAAAAACAAAGGGATGTCATCTGCTGGCTGCATTATTTTCCCCAGAAGTAAGAAATCATAAGGAAAACCAGGACATTTAACTCAGTGAACTTTAATGGATCCCAACTCCAGATCTTTCAAGGTGAACACTCCAACAGCGCAGAATCCTTAAGCCTTTAACAGATTTGCTGCGGGAACACAATCTGAAGTATAGATGGGGATTCCCACTTTCTTTCCAGGTTTCCTCCAGAGGCAAGCAACATGTTCTTCACACGCTTGATGGCTATGCCTCTTTAATGACACTTCTGAGACCTCTGCGGTTTCTGTTTGGGAACACTATAAGTGTGTAATTAGGGAGAAGTACAATGCCTTGGGTGCTTTCTATAAGAAAAACAGGTAAGCCCAAAAAGCCACACTAATAGAGAATATTGCAAAACGGGAGGCCATACACAAATCCTCATTCAATATACAGACTTTAGCAAACCTGGCGCATGTTAGTGCCATAGTAAATACTTCAGGTGGGGGAATAAGCTGGGTAAAATGCTGGTTAGATCCCTGTGAGAACAATGTAGCACCTCAAACATTCATTCTATCAAAATGAAGGGAAGAGACTTAGTACATAGAACTGAGGAAACTGCGAAGGCCTTTAGTGATTACTATGCATCCTTGTACAATCTTCGATCCATTGGGTCTTCCTCTCCCAAGGAGACCCGGAAAGTAAGAACTCGGAATGATCTCACTCAGGTAGGCTACCCTGTGAAAACAGGCTTCTTGAAGGATCATTTTACCCCGACTGAACTCAAGGAGGCCATCAGATCAATGACATCCGGCAAAAGTCCTGGACCTGATGGTTTTGGGTGGACAACTAGTAATTTGGGTGGGTGACCAGGAGTTTAAATTGGCATTGTTCGCGGTTGACTTTCTGGCATCTCTCACAAACCCAGTAATTTTCCTCCCCAATATAATACAGAAGTTTTTGTCAAACTTTCAAACTTGAAAATAAATTACTCAAAATCCTCTGTGTTAAATCTCAATACACCACAACCTCAGGCAGAGGGTTTCCAACTGGCCTTTCCTTTCCAGCGGCAGCCTAACCACCTAGAATATTTAGGAATTCCAATGACCAGGGATTTCAATTTAACTTCCTCCCTCTGGTAATATAGATATTGAGGAATTAAAATAAGAGACTTCTAAAAACTTCTATTGGCTCGGCTGCATGAATATCCTATAAATGAACAAGCTTCCAAAAATGTTATATCTCTTACAGACCCTCACTATACAGATTAATAACAAATGGTTTGTCAGCATTAGGAAGAAGTTTATGGACTTTATTTGGCGGAAGCAGGGGCGAGGAAGACGTCCTACACTTAAATTGGAAGTTCTGGAATGTAGTAAAACATGCAGAGGTCTGCAATTACCCAACACAGCCAGATATTACCATATCTCACTACTTGCTCCTACATCATCCTACTATCACCCCCACACTGAGCTGTTGGAAACACTTGAAAACTTATCCCTTGATTTCATCGCCTGATTCACCCTTAAGAACATGCCTCATCAATACCCAACAACACTGCAGGCCAGATGGTGGAGGCAGGCCGAGAATATAGCTTTGGGAGCCTCTGCAAGTCTATCACTACTTAAACCGAAATAAAATACTGTCTAGAAGGTATAGATACCTTACTACTCTTCATTGGATATATCCTACCGAATACATGTTGGAGGTTCTCACAACTTTTCTACATATTTGGAGGGAATGCCCTAAAATCAAGGGGAGGTCAACTATTCAACTCCTATGGTTGTAAAACTGCTCTCAAAGTTCTGTCTCTAGGTTTAAAAATGATATTCTACATCAATGGAAGTACTCCGTTAGAAATTGGAGGTGGTGCGCAGCCACTGGACCGAAGGGTACCAGGAAAACAGACAAGATGCAGGGCAAGACAACCAACTCACACACTCACACTGGAGGAGGGATAAGATAGGAACCAGGAGAAGATAGGAGCTTTAGGGAGAACACCAGGAAAGACACAGGAAGGATCCACACAACATTCGAAGAACACTATCCCTAATCCCACTAATTGCCTCAGGGAAATACTTCACCCATTTCGGGTATAAGCACCTCCCTGTATTAGTGCTAGTTATAGGGGAAGGGAGGCAGCGCTAAGTGGGACTGAAGAGCGGGTGAATCAGCGGTCTAGAAGGTACTTTCTGGAATCCATGGAAAGTAAATAGGTTATGGGCAAGATGGCAGACTCTGGGAGGTTACAGACTGGAACGCTGGTGTGCAATCTCTTATACAAGCGAAGCACAAAAAATAGCATGTAACAATATTTAAAGAGACAGATAATGCTGGCCAACGATGTTGAAAGCATTAGAGATAATGATTCACAGATTAATTGGAAATAAGTATGGACAGATTCGCCAAAATACCCACCTAAGTTGCAAGGCAACTCCCATGACACTCCCCTCGTTCTTACGAAAATGTATTGACTTCCTCGTCCATAGGGCTACCTTAACGCTCCATGCAGATTTTGCAAACCCAGCCCATACGGTCCTATTTAAATTCCTCCCCCCACCCACTTTTCTTAACTTCCTACTTACTGAGTAGTGGCATACCCCTTCTTATGGATAGGACGCGGAATTGTACTGTGTCTAGCAACACTGGTAAGGTTACGGAATTTGTCCTTGTCTGACTATACATTTTTATTGCTATTAACGTTTAAAATCATTTTTTTCATTTGGTGCTTGGTCTTACCAATGTATTTTATACCACACGTGCAGGAGCAGATGATCGCAGGGACGCTATACCTGGCAGCATGTGGAAGTGCTGCCGGTCTTTAAAAAGAGGCTGCTGTACAATCAGCCACCTTGTCTTGCACTCACTGGATGATGTCCTGGCTGGTAAGTAATAGCCTAAACATCATAAGGGAGGGAAGAAGTGCATGCCCGCCGAGGACTGTGGACAGCACATAGCACATGGCTGATTTACATGCTGTCACGTATATGCATACCTGACAGCAGCGCTGGAGTGTGTGTGTGTGTGTGTGTGTGTGTGTGTGTGTAGAGAATGTAAAAAAGTTGGGACTGATGGTCATAAAGCTAAGAGTTACTCTGTTAAATTATGAAATCTACAATAAACATTTTTTATTAACAAACAATATATGCCAATATAAGTAAATTATCAGACCTCTTAAGATATCCCAAAATTTGTAAGAGACATTAATCAAAAATGTACTTCCTTTGGCAGGCAAGACCAAGTATATGTATAGAAAACTCATAGCCCACTGTAATAGCAAAAGCTCAGAATAGTAAAGGGATGCACATTTGGATAACTCTTGCTGTTCATGGTAAGTCCTTTCTAACCTCCCAGCCTCCAAAAGCGATCAAAAGAAATGTTACTTAATACAAATGTTGAGTCCTCTTTATAAAATATTTGCTGACTAGCAATCATAGAAGAAGCAAATGTTTCTGCGAATCCCTTACTACTTGTCTATAAATGCAATATATAGTATATATAGTCACATTAATTAATAACCTGCTTTTATTAATGCAATATTGAAATCTACGTAACCTTACTAACCTCTTGATGAGCTGTTTTCTAGTTAAAAATAAAAGTAATGGAATTACAGTGACTATAGAGAAACCACATCATTTCTAAATTCTGCCTGGAGTTGTCTACTAGGATTTTGGACATATTTGTTATTGAACACAATTTTGAATACAGAACAATGGCCTGAATTCACAGTTAAGTATTCCAGCAGTACCATTATTCCCACCAGAGAGCGCAACTGACTGATGCTGCACTATGTGTGTATATTAGCCCCCACCCCATGTGTAGGTGATACGCATTGGGGGTGAGCATAAGCATGTAAATTGTACAGTAAGGGCTCTGCCCTTACGTACTATTCAGTATTCTGCATGGAAAGGTTTACTGGCGGATCCCCAACCTGCACACCAGAGAGTAGTGGGGAGTACCCTGCTCGTCTGCATATTGGCTTGTGGATCACCAATTTTCGTAAGCTAACCTCTGTAAATACGGTCCAATATCCTTAACAAATGCAGTGAGGACCTGGCAACTATAGATATTTTTTTTTTAAATAAATACTATAGGTCTTACTTAAAATCTGCTGCAACCAAGTTAAAAGCATTGTAAAGATGTGCCTCAGAAGATATCTTCTTTAGGTATGAAGAGCTGTCAAGATCTGATGTCAAAAAGTTGGACACCAGGGCCCCTGTGGAAAGCACCAAAAAGCAAGAGTAACTTATATTATATGCATAGCACACAACACACATAAAAACATGCCAAAATTTATCACCTATGAATAATTACAATTATGTTAAAAACAAAACAAAAAATACCCCAATACTATAGGTTTACTAAGAAAATAAGATGAGAATTGGCATTCCATAAAATGAAAAAGTAGGTTGATATTTTCAAACTGTTAAATATATATAGTATAACATTTAAATCTCATCATTATAGGAAAAAAACTACCATAGCAGTGCATAAACCAAACTAAATCTCATTATTATGGAAATAGGTGTATGAATATTAAATATGTATAAAATGAATTTAGTGGAATTTTAGTGGAATTTTTTGAAATCCTTGAAATATCTGTGCTATGTATGATTAAAGTTATAAAAACGGGGGAATATTGAAATAATAATAGAGTATATTGTGCTCCAACATACCGGTAAGTGATGAAAAACTATTTTGGCTGCATAATAAAATGTAAAATATAATGCTTTTTTGAAAGGTGAGAAAGCTAAAAAAAGGTCCAGACATAGAAAAGAGCCGATTCCTGACCTTGTACTAGACAGAAGAAATCTAATGGCAAGACATCCACAACAGCAATCAGGGTAGTGAATGGACAGACCATAAAGGCTTTCTCTGTAATTTGTGTGTAGATCAAGCTTGTAATCATTATCCTAATACTTTCCAAGCAGTTGTCTGTTTGGAGTTGAGCAGTATATCTATCTCACGCCCTCTTGTGTCTTCCACTTGACTCAAGTATAGAGTCTAGGGGCCAGATTTACTAAGCTGCAGGTTTGAAAAAGTGGAGATGTTGCCCATAGCAACCAGATTCTAACTCTAGCGCTCCTATTACATACTAGAGGATGTCAGCTAGAATCTGATTTGTTGCTATGGTCAACATCTCCACTTTTGCAAACTCGCAGCTTAGTAAATCTGGCCCTAGGACTAAGTAAAAAGTAGAAATCATGGACAGGATTCACAACTCTGTAATTATTCCACATACGTCCTTAATTTCCTGATACTAGCTACTACGCAATCTACGTAACAAAACGATATGTAAAATCCGTAAAAAAATTACTACGCATGCGAAGTAGCTAGTATCGGGACATTAACGAGGTATGTGGAATAATTACAGAGTTGTGAATCCGGTCCCATGACCTTAACTAAAAGGAAAAAGTAAACTGTAGAAACAAGGAATTGATTAGAAGGGGACCAACGTAGTACTTAATCAGCATTCAAAAATAGGTTGCAATGTTGATTATATACAGAAATGATCAGGAGAGACTAGAGAAACACAAACCTAGAGATCATCAATGAACTGATTTCCTAATTTGATACATGGTCACCATTGGTGTGAAAGGGGATGAAGGTACATATGTCCTAAATGGTTCTTTTCACTATGGCGACAATAAAACATTCCTTAATGATACAGTTTACAATGCAATGTTGGCTGTATCATTACCGAAATTGTTGCAAATAAGTATACGTAAAAAAAATATATACCTTACTTTGTCCCCACTCCTGCTACTGCCTACTCTCTCCTCACCCTTCCTAGGTCTATGTTCAAGGTAGGGGAGAATTGTGATCCTCCAGAAACAGGCCTTGAAATTAGGCTTGAAATCTTATCAAGTAAATGAAGCAGGATGTGTCAATCTAGGTTACTCCGGCAGCCCAAATGTGGATTATGACATACTTTTTCCTCCTTCAAAGTGGGATTTTAGGATCCCAAGTCAAATGCTGGAAGTCCTCCTATGTAAAAGACACTCACTTCTCATATGGTTACAGAAATGCTGGAACACTTCCCCCCTCCTCCTCACTCATGCACATCTCTTTATAACACAGGTCAAATCCTTCTAAGTTTTCTCAGCATCACTGTCATTAATGACTTATGACTACAATTCATGCATTAAATTTGATAACCTCACTAATCTCCCTTTTTCTTCCACATTAATGAGAATCACTTGATTATTACACATAAATTGTCAAGATTTTATGTTATCAACTCAATTTTATCACTGTATGCAGTGTAGAGGAAGAGGGAGGAGTACATTAAATAAGAAGGCTTGTGGCGAAGAAGAGGTGGGTGGTATGTAAAGAAACAGGGGAGGGGGGTAGATGTGTGAACAGACATTTGGAAAGCAGTTGAAAGTCATTTGTCCACACTGCTATGTAACGGTGTGGAATGAAGAAAAAACCTCAGAAGTATTTAGATCTACTAGCATAGATCTAAATCTAATATTGTGCAGCAGTTCAATCAGATACTACCATCTGTTAGAAACTATTGTCTAAACTCATCTTATGCTGCTAGGAATGCACCTATCTGCATGTCTCTAGACACAGGACTCAGTATTGGCACCAGATACATAGCATGCCAAACACAGGTGATCAATTACGTGCAACTGGCTAATCACCGAGATCACATGGGTGGGGAATTCATTTCAAAACAAAAAGCTGCTCTTCTCATATCAGTATCAGTTCTGCTGTTCTGTGCTCCAAACAATGTGAACCTGTGTACTTAATCTATCCTGATTTCTGACCTAGTCTATTTATTGAAATTTGGATCTTGATTTTTAACAACACTGAAAGAGTGGTTTTGACCCTTTGGCTTTTCTTAACTTGTCTAGTGGTTGCTGTTTGATTCACCTGCATTCTTTTGACCTCAGCTAGTCTGACCACTCTCACTGTGTGGCTACTTTTTAGTTCTCTGTCCTCCACATAAAGGGCCAGATTGATGGACTGTGACCTGGTTACACACAGCCAAATGTATCTTTCTTTATAGGGTCATCTACTTAGTACCTTAGGACCGGATCCAGAGTTAATGCCGAATGTTAGCCTACATATCCCACAACTCTCGCCGTACATAATCTTATCTAAGTCCCAGGAAATATGTGGTTGCCTAGACACTACTCTTCTGACTGTCCAAAGAAGCTCCCTGCAAATGTGGTTTGTATGTTTTCATTACCCACAAGAAAATGATCTACAACTGCTCTACGTATATAAATTCCAACATTTTTTTTTATTATTCTGGCATTAACAAGGCATTAAAATCAAAGACTTTAAAGACTGTATTCAAATCACAAATCTTAGCCCTTTCCCTTCTCTACAGCAAATATTTGACTTCCTAGAGAGAGCACATTCAAGTTAACCACGTTTTTTTACAATGCTACGAGGGTAACAGAGTCTGGCTTTCCGTCCAGATAATATTTAAATTGGGCTTATAAATGGAAGTCACGATCACGTGAGCACCACTACAGAGCCAGCATGGCATGGTGAAGCAGATGACAACTATGGTATGTGACTTATCAGGGAAGGGGTTAGGAAAGGCACTACTGTGGAGGGAGGGAACAAATAGGCCACTACTGTGGAAAAAAGGGAGCATAGGTGGCACTATTGTGGAGGGGAGGAAACATAGAAGGAACTATAGTGGAGAAGAGGGTGCATATGAGGCACTATTCCTAAAGGACTCCCCCCCCTAATATTTTGTTTGTATGTTCATGTGATTAATATATATTTTTTTATTACATGATTAGTTTGTTTGATATTCATTATTATTGCTTTATTTTTTGTTTTTATTTGATGTATTTGTTATTCTAAACAACAAAATACAGTTGGAGCCTATTTCAAAATCTCTGACAGATTCAGCTGTACTGACCAGCCTGCACGCTGACAGAAAGTTTTCAATTTGTGGCAAAACTGAAAATGGACTTTTCAAACCTCCTGGCCCAACATTAGGGCTACACTGCATGAGATGAAGCAAATAATATAACATGTAAACTGTTTGAATAAGCCCAAGTGATCACGAGGTACAGCAATCTTAACATGTGTGCAGGCCTCATATTTAGGATGGAATTGTGTCTCCAATATCATTTTGCATATGGGTCCATTTTACTTCTAATTCATGGAAGTTTTGGAGAAGAGAAGAGAAAACTGTGCCCATTGCTCCATGTCATATTTCTGTGGGGCAACCATCACCTTAACTACCCCCTCCTCCACTTAACATCCTCACTGCATCTTATATCTATCCCTTCTTCTCCTTCCTTCCTCCTCTCCTCCGCTCACACCAGCAGTCCACTCCCCCCCCCCCTCAATTTGTGCCCTCTTGTCCCCCTCTGCTACTCTTTTACCCTGTCCCCACTTGGTGGCTCTCTCTCAACCTCTCTCTCCCCTCCTCCCTGATCTGCTAATATCTGGCATTTTACCTTGATATTATATTTATATTGTACTTTATTATGTACTATGCTGTCCATCTGCGCCCTGTATGTCTGTACTGTATCTTGTTGTTGTATTTTGAACGGCGCTGCAGACACCTTGTTACTTCTTATATATAAAAGATAATAATAACTATAGAGGCCTTTTGCACTGCAACATGAAAGGTTGGTATTCTGTTGTAACTATGAGGTATCATATGACTGAAGAGTTCTTACCTCTGCCTTTGGCATGCACTTCTATTTTTGGTTGCAGGTAGTTTGTGAGAGCTGCAAATTTTCCCCTTTTAGTGATACCCAACCACGTTCCTCCTTCTTTCCCTGTTTCCATGTCCAAACCTTTAAAATTAAAGAAAAGTTGAAGGCCATTGTGATTCTTCTTTACAACTCGCAAAATAAATATAACAATAAAGATATAAACTGGTGAGGATTTGATAGAATTTACTACAATATTAGAAATGGCAGTAATTAAAATTACAAATTTAAATAGAACTGACAGAAAATCATTTATGAATCGACACAATACAGTGTGGTAATGTAATACAAATGCCTCTGTCATGTCTGAAATCATACGAACCACTAAGGATTTCATTATTGCTTGCCCAGAAGTCAGCTGGTTTAGAAGGTCGATGATAAAACTCATCACGATTGGCTGCTAGGATGAGCCTGCAATCCAAAAGAAACATGTCAAATTAAAATGCTATGTTAGTAATAAGCGCCTGTATTTTGGATTTGGCTCTAAATCTTCATCATGTTTCAGTTTTCATTCTGCCTACACCACCCTCCAATGTTTTAGATTTGGTCTTTTGATCCGTATTAAAAAAAAATGATATAAACAGCTAAAATCATGTAATCAGGGGCAGCACGGTGGCTCAATGAGAACTTATGCCTCACAGTGCTGAGGTCATAAGTTCAATTCCCAGACAAGGCCTTATCTGTGTGGAGTTTGTATATTCTCCCTGTATCTGCATGGGGTTCCTCCGAGTGCTCTGGTTTCCTCCAACATGCCAAAAAACATGCTAGTAGGTTTATTGGTTACTAACAAAATTAACCCTAGTTTAGGGAGTGTGGCTTCAGGGGAGTGAGTGAGTGATATGTGTTCTCTGTGTAATAACTGGAGAGTGGTGGGTTTGAGGGAAGTTTGAAGAAGGGTTGTTTTACAAGAAGGGTGCTTGGAAAGAGCAGACTGAGCCAAGTGGTTTTTATCTGCCGTCACATTCTATAATTCTATGACTTTGTATGTATTTTAGCTCCTACAGTATTATTAACATAAAAACCATTCATTTCCTGTCACTTTTACATCACCTCCTCTACTAAATATATTGCTCATGTTCATACTGTTACTATTCATTTTATTGATATGCAGCAAAAGGGCAAAGCACATAATGAAAAATGGGGCAAGATGGAATTGTCCTTGGGCCCTCCCATCCACTGTTAAAATGTATATCATAAAGCATAAAGGACATGCAGTTTAACAAACCAAGCACTTCAGCAACAGGAACTTTTCTGTTGTTTATATCTATATTGCACAATATTAGCTCATCCCCATTAGAATCCACCATGAGAGTCTCAGATTGCGAATTGCTGCAAATGTATTCATCATAAATAAAAAGTAGTTCATTTTAATAAACATTAATTTCTCCACATTTTTGGGATTTAGCTTCCTATGCTGATCGCTCAAATGGTTCCCGGCTGCACTAAACACTCTTTCCTAATAGATGCTAGAGGCCGGGCAGCTTAAGTACAGGATTGCCAATTGTTTTCCTTTGTATATAAAGGAAGTAAAGGATTGTGAATCAATTATAACTCTAAAGCAATGCCCATACTGTACATTCTTGCCCCTCTAGCCACACATGCTGGACTCATTCTGTACCAAAGCGAGTTCATTCCAAGGTCAGCCGTCTATGTCGGTGAATCAGTCAACATGGTTTCCATGCGTATTTTTGAGTTCTGGGCATGCGCAGTATATTGGCTTGTAAAATTATGCACAGATCTATTAAGTTGTGCATACGGCTTAATATTAGTGAGTGACTCAAAAATTCTGCTTTTAAGCAGTAATCATTTTAGGAATAAGTAATCAAACTGGCATTAGCAGCTAGCGTGTGTTATATTAGCAAGTGACACTATTAGGGCCAGATTCAATTAGCCGTGACGACGAGAAAAAGTACGCGCTGCGCTTTTTCCTGTCATATACGGTATCAAAAATAGGCAAATTTTTATGCGCACCTCTAAGGGGTGCGCAAAAAAGTCACCCCCAAAAATTTCGTGGAATTAGCTTTGCACCGCAAAATACGCTGCTGCGAAGCTAATTGAATCTGGCCCTTAGCGTCCAGAAAAAAAAAATCACAATTAGTGACAAAATAAAATAAATGAAAATAATAATTTTCATTTAGTTTAAGTCAGAGCCCTAGTTCTAAGAGGCTTAAGTGTAAAGAACTGTAGATTACAAGGCAAACAAAACATTAGAATGATGCTATACCTTGTCCAATGTACACTGTATCACCTTCCAAACACACATTTCATTTGCAGCTACTATATCTTTTACACTTGTGAAAAACGGGGAGCCCCAATAATATTAAAATGGGTTATTGATTTATAAGCAAGCAGGTAAATACTATGTAATTCAGAACCCTAATACTAAAGAACTTAAGTGTAAAGAAGAACTGCAGATTACAAGGCACAAAAAAATAAATTATGCTGTGCCTTGTTAAATGTACAGTACCACCTCCTTCCAACCTTCCAAAAAAAAAAGATAAGATAAGTATGTGTACAGCCATTCATTTCCATCACCTTTGCAGCCATCTACTTCTGACCCTTGTATGTGTATCTAGACTTTATTTCTGTCCCTTGCATGTGTTTCTGGCCTCCAATTGACTTAAAAAGCATGTCAATACTACCTGAACAACTAGATAGTATAACAATATATCTAGCAACAGCACTAGCAACCATTCTCCTCAACCCTCCTACCTGAAATCACTGCCAAACCAAATCACGAGTGAGTGCTTTATTTGGCATCCAAACCAAATCATGAGGGAGTTCCTTACATAGCATCCAAACCAAATTGTGAGGGAGTTTCTTATATAGCATCCAAACCAAATCGTGAGGGAGTTTCTTATATAGCATCCAAACCAAATCATGAGGGAGTGCCTTATATAGCACCCAAACCAAATCATGAGGGAGTGCCTTATACACAATTCAAAACCCAGAGTTTTGACATATCCAGGAAAATGGTATGATAAGGAGAATACGAATGTACTTTCCCCTACCGCGCCCATTATAAATATAGCTATACAGAAACTAGTATCAGATATATATTATAGGAATTTGAGATATATAAATTTATACTGCAGGTGCACAAAGCAAGGGGAGTTTGCACAAAAACAAGACATGGCCTGGCACTCTAGCCATTACCCAGCGACTAACCATAATCTTCTATCTTTAAAATAAAAGTCAGAGAAT
>WWET01001278.1:47066-68831 GCA_011038615.1 Limnodynastes dumerilii | reverse complement strand
ATATAATATATATGTATTATAATGCTTTATTTTATAGTAAAGGGTACTTACATCTGTTAAATACAGCTATATTCTCTTTAGCATTCTCATTTAGCATGGTCAAAAATCCATTCACATTAATTTATGTGACAGAGATGAGTTTTGCATACATATACTCAGAACGCAGCCTTATGCTTATGTCTTCAAAGCCATAGTTAACTTCACTTACCACCAACCTACTAAACAACAGTTTATAAATTACTACTGTAATACATTACCCACTATATGTTGCATATTCGAATGCTGAATCAAATATGTACTTTTTTGTGAAAGGCAACATAATACATGTGGAATCACACACTAATTCACTGAAAAACTCTCAGATAAAGAATGCATGGACATACAGTATATTAGATATCAGAGAAACTAACTATATATTTAAAGAAAACTATGACAATTTTGGAATAAAATCACCTTGATTATATAATTGTTCATACATAGTCACTCTATATGTGAAACCCACAGAACTTCAGAGCTTCATGAGGTCTGATGACAATCCCCAAACACAGTACTGTTCCTATGCACACACTATTTTATAATGTGACATTAAGGCATACAGCAGAGCTCACAGTAGAATAATTTATGCTATGTAGATCAGTATATACACATATGGAACTTTAATTTCTAGACTTTCCACAGGTACACCATAAGTGATGGACGTTTGTAACAAATCCACAAAATCACAAAATCACTATTACATTGCATAGCATTGGATGTGTAAAATTGTAATGGAAAAAATACAGCTAAAATCACTGTTTAAACGCATCCATTGAATTAAAAAAAATGTGATTGTATAAAAATAGTGTATAAAAGTATAAACTGACATCAGTGATGATTATGATAGCAATACATAATAATAATATGTACAGTTGAGCATGATCATTATAACCCAATATACTGCTGAAAAGACCTAATATATTTTGATCCATGATATCATCTACTAATTCCTATCTTTTGAAGCTACAAGCTGGAAACTCTTGTTATTGCCAGGCTTATACGGGATGTACTTTATCTGTCTCCTGGCGAATTGATAAAGGAGTCAATTCTAGAATTTGTTTGAACACAGGCAAAACGCTGACCTCCTGTTAAGCAGGACCAGAATGCTAGCAATGAGCAGAGATAAAAAGATGTTCAAAGAGCCTCAGAAAAGGATGAATGATTTAACTGAATTGAGCTCACTGGATTGCAGCAATGCAGCTTTCAGAGAACAGAGAAATATGAGGCTGGTGCTCCCAATCACTTTTCTGTAGTAGTAGAGATGAAGCAAGTTAGAGCATTTTGAGCAGACACATCTCCATATAGAATTTATATTATATCATTAGCATTAACCCCCAGCTTTTACATACCCTGTGATGTGGGGAAATGATCAGAGGTAAGCTGAGAATGTATTACAAGGAATGTAAAACATACATCAATGACACAAACAGGTTCAAATACAGAGATATGGTACAAATGGATGGCTAAAATATATTAACACCAGATATTGAGGTAATACAGGAGAGCTGGTAAGGTTACACGAATAAACAGGTCACAGTAACAAATACAGAGATATAATTCAGGTTTGCCAGGTTTGGGAATACCAGATACAGAGGTAATGCAGGAACGAGGTATGTGAGACACTGAGAACAGGTTTCAAGGATGGACAAAAACAGAATGAACAAGAAATATATACAGCACACTAAGCAAGAAAGTAAATGTAAGTAATAAACACAGACTCAGATAAGTAAACCTGAAGGACACAGACAAGGCTCCTGCTGCAGCCAAACAACAGGTAACACTGCAGAAAGAAGCAGGTTGGAGTACAGTTTTAGGGAGACAGGAAGCTCAGTGAGGAGCTGAGTTGAGCTAAATACCTAAAGCACAGATGCTGGTAATTAGACATGACTCCACTATAAACATGAGACCATTATCCCAACTAGGGGCAGGCAAGGATGAAACAGGAAAATGCAATCCCACATACTGTAACATTGTATCCCCCTTCAGAAGGCAGATTCCAGATGCCTCTTGGAACCAAAAAACCACCTACACAATAATATTTTTTCCTTCTAGACTTAGTTTTTTTTTTCTTTTTCAACGTGGCTCCAGAAGCCAAAGTCTTTGCGGATTCTCTGACCAAAATTTCTTTCCTTGGAATTGAACACACACAGATGGAGGAGGTGGATGATGCGGAAGCTGTGGCTGTTAAGGAATCTGGAGGACTAAAGTAACCTTTTAACTACAGTATTATAAGAGCTTAAAGAACCCATAGAATGGGATCCAAGTTATTAAGGAGGTAAAAAGCCCAGTCTTAAGACTCTCCCATAATATAGAATCAACCCCATCACCATTTTATAGAACGTGGCACCTTACTTACATAGAAATGGACTTAATGGGATGTTATGACTGTCTGTCTGTCTGTCTGTCTGTCTAAATGCGGAGTCTAACTGTGGGGCTGGGGTTCACCAAAACCCCAAATGGTGGAGAAAGTCTTGGCTGCGGTACCACAGACGAAGGCAATACAGGAAACGGCCCCTGAGGCAGCCGAGAAGCAAGTGTAGGAGAACATGAATGCCCAGAGGTGCAAAAAGGCCAAAACTGTGTTGGACATCGGAAGCAGAGGAGTATGACACAAAGCTAAACAATTTCTCTTACTCCCAACAATCCAGCCAAGTAGAACAGGACATGTGCCACTTAGAATCGGAGCAACACAACATCCATATGCAGGGCATGGATAAGATGAATATCCCCAGAAACTATGGCTGAATGTAACCCGTGTTATGCTGGTCAGTATGAGGAGAGGTCAAATTTACATTCTCCCTGGCGATCTCCATATGGTTTTGTCTGGTAATGTAAGGGATATGTTCAGCTGAATAATATGAAGGCATATAGTCTTGCACCTGCACAATTTTGGTTCAAGTACGTCAGAACACATTACAGAGTGGTCTTTAGTAATATTTATGCATATCTTATGACAAAAAATTGCGTATGACCTTTCATGCACCTACTTCTGTTCCACAAAATTCCCAGTAAAACGATGGGATATATTCCCCACCTATCACCTACTTAGCTCCACTAAGTAGGTGATAGGTACACTTTAAACATGCTCTGAGATGTCTGAAAAATTTATTTTGCTACGTTAAAGCGAATTTACAGCAAACATGGAACTTTTACACTGCAGATCAGCCATCTGCACAAACTAGAAAATAATTTGCTACAGTACTAGGAAACTCCAGACATCACTAATCTCCTAACAGCTTATAAGGGTAATGTGAAACCAAAAGACAATGCATGCAAAAAAAACACAAGTGACTAAAGAGCAAATTAAGCGATTTATACAACAGTCTATTCCTCAGCAATTGCTTTTATTTCTTTACTCATTGAAAGAATTTGCTTTTATCAGATAAATTTCCCATATCTGCTATTTCCCATTATTCCAAAAGCAATTATAAGAAAACCATTCTGCATGAAGCTCCATGTAGCTGTAAATAATGAACTACAGAATCCACTGACCTGACTTGTGTTATCTTTAATACGCTATGCGCTTAATCTCAATTAAGTTTTTTTTTTTCTTTTATTCAAGTAAAATTTTCACCGTTCTTTTCACGACCATCGAAACATGATTTATTTGGTGAAAAAGAAAACAAAATTGGTTTATACTTTTGGAGGATTAAATAAGGAACATTGTAAATTTCCTAAATGAAAAACTACAGCTAGAATAATGGGTATTATTGTCTCAGTGCTTTACTTGTCTTATTTTATTTCTTTGAAAATGTATTAGCAGTTTCTTTTACACATCTGGTATTAGACATTATTACTATTACAATGTCAGGTAAGAATTTTTCCACTTACACTTATGGCATGTGCACAAAAAACAAACAAATCAGTATCCGAATGTGAAACAGGGTAAAACATGGCAAACTGATTGTAACACCATTGTCCACTTAATTTCTATGAAAAAAAAAACACCTCAATGTGATACCCCAGTGCAGGGACTAGCGTGCTCGCTGCATTGCGAGCGCGAGGGAGGTTTGTGGACATGTGCGGGTGGTTGCTTAGCAACCACCAGCTGAGTGGTGAGGACGCGAGCTGCAGCGCGGGACTGAGAGGGGACACGAGCGGAGCGCGAGGGGGTCTGGAAGCTTCTTCTGTTGCGCGAAAAAAGCGGGTAAATGAGGCAGTAAGGGCAGTTGGAGTCAGTCAGCTGTGGTGAGTGAAGGAAATTGGTCGCGGTGACGGATGGAATCGACGCTGAGGAGAAGGAGCGGAAATATATAGCAGCAGGCTCAGTCGGAGGGTGAAAGGAAAAGGAAAAGGAAAGAACGCTATTGGCAAAAGAAGCAAAAGTGTGAGAGAAAGAGCGGTGTTAGTGCAAGTGGAAACGCTGTTGAACGAAGAAATGGGAGCCGGACGATAACAGAAGGGTTGGAGGCAGTGATCTGACCAGTTTAGATCTACAGGATTTCAGGTGTGACAGTTCTGGTTGGGAATGGTGTGAAGGGGAGGAAATAAGTTGCGACAAGGCCTATATTAGTAACAAATGAGAAACAAAGTCACTTATATCACACATTGAAACAATGTGAAATTATAAGGTTGGATTATGAGGAGTGGATAAAGTAGCTTATGCACACATGAGTTTAAAGTATTAAATGACTTGTGCCTGACATTAATAGCGCTGAACAGTGCCTTGTACCTTCACATAACAGCATTATTAAAGTGACTTGTGCCTGACATTAATAGCGCTGAACAGTGCCTTGTACCTTCACATAACAGCATTATTAAAGTGACTCGTGCCTGACATTAATAGCGCTGAACAGTGCCTTGTACCTTCACATAACAGCATTATTAAAGTGACTCGTGCCTGACATTAATAGCGCTGAACAGTGCCTTGTACCTTCACATAACAGCATTATTAAAGTGACTCGTGCCTGACATTAATAGCGCTGAACAGTGCCTTGTACCTTCACATAACAGCATTATTAAAGTGACTCGTGCCTGACATTAATAGCGCTGAACAGTGCCTTGTACCTTCACATAACAGCATTATTAAAGTGACTCGTGCCTGACATTAATAGCGCTGAACAGTGCCTTGTACCTTCACATAACAGCATTATTAAAGTGACTCGTGCCTGACATTAATAGCGCTGAACAGTGCCTTGTACCTTCACATAACAGCATTATTAAAGTGACTCGTGCCTGACATTAATAGCGCTGAACAGTGCCTTGTACCTTCACATAACAGCATTATTAAAGTGACTCGTGCCTGACATTAATAGCGCTGAACAGTGCCTTGTACCTTCACATAACAGCATTATTAAAGTGACTCGTGCCTGACATTAATAGCGCTGAACAGTGCCTTGTACCTTCACATAACAGCATTATTAAAGTGACTCGTGCCTGACATTAATAGCGCTGAACAGTGCCTTGTACCTTCACATAACAGCATTATTAAAGTGACTCGTGCCTGACATTAATAGCGCTGAACAGTGCCTTGTACCTTCACATAACAGCATTATTAAAGTGACTCGTGCCTGACATTAATAGCGCTGAACAGTGCCTTGTACCTTCACATAACAGCATTATTAAAGTGACTCGTGCCTGACATTAATAGCGCTGAACAGTGCCTTGTACCTTCACATAACAGCATTATTAAAGTGACTCGTGCCTGACATTAATAGCGCTGAACAGTGCCTTGTACCTTCACATAACAGCATTATTAAAGTGACTCGTGCCTGACATTAATAGCGCTGAACAGTGCCTTGTACCTTCACATAACAGCATTATTAAAGTGACTCGTGCCTGACATTAATAGCGCTGAACAGTGCCTTGTACCTTCACATAACAGCATTATTAAAGTGACTCGTGCCTGACATTAATAGCGCTGAACAGTGCCTTGTACCTTCACATAACAGTAGCAATGTAAACAAAAAGCACCATTCTATATTAAATATATAGAGAGCAATGTAATATCCAGGTCTCCCGTGTAGAGACCCTTCTGTGTGATTTAGTGGTAAATGCCATCACGTTATGTATCTAAATGGAGCATGTTATGTACACAGAGGATATTAAACTTCAGACTATAGGACCGGATCCATTCCATATGTGTGGAGGTCTGGTAACCCCTCCGGTCTGCTGGGCACCTCCGCCTCAACTCCAACCTGATAACTACCTCTCACTCCCGCATCCAAGACTTCTCCCGGGCTGCCCCTCTCCATTGGAACAACCTACCAAATCCTATCAGGCAATCCAGCACCCTCCAATCCTTCAAACGCTCCCTCAAAACCCACTTCTTCCAGCTAGCCTACACTTCCTCCACCTAAGCTTACCTGCCCTCCCCATCTTCATCACTGTGTCTCCTGTTTATTTGCCCTCTGTCACTAAGCAAGTTAGCTCTTATGAGCAAGGTCCTTCTCCCTCCTGTCATCACCCCTCCACCTTGTCCTCATCACTTCCCACCTTTTTCTCTCTACTGTCTATCTCTGTCCTTATGCTTCTACACAAATATCCAGCTTCTTTATTTTCCTTAAATATGGTTCTGCTTTTTTTGTACTGTATTTTAATTTTGCTTTGTACATGTATTGTATTCCTTATTCATGTTTTTATACCCTCTGTTAATTATCGCATTGAATTGTATATGTAACTATCGTCTTTGCTATTGCTTTTGTACGGCACTGTGGATACTGTGTGGCGCCTTATAAATAAATGTTAATAATAATAATGACACAGTGAGTACAGCATACATGGTATGAACTACACAGTTAATAACCCTCCATTAGCATTTTAGCTGCCTGCACATGTGAGCTGACCAGAGTTGCTCACAGCTCTCCTATTTTTCGTCTCCTCCCTTTCTCTCTTTGTCTCCCTTAGAGATACAAGTGTATAACTACTGTCTAAACA
Source organism: Limnodynastes dumerilii (assembly GCA_011038615.1). Classification (NCBI taxonomy): domain Eukaryota; kingdom Metazoa; phylum Chordata; class Amphibia; order Anura; family Limnodynastidae; genus Limnodynastes; species Limnodynastes dumerilii. The sequence goes on along the minus strand of WWET01001278.1, from coordinate 61,919 downwards.
TTGTGAAGTTCCACATCAACTTATGCTCATAAATTGCATTATCTGCAATTTTTCACTCTCCTGTTTGTTATACATTCTCTATTGTATAACCCGTTTTCATATCTATGTCTGTGAAGTACCTTCTAATAAAATTATGTAAAAATAAATTAACACAATTACATTACAATTCATATAATAAAGCCACTGTGTGATTAGTCTGTATTATTCACAATACAGACTAATACATTTTCCATCAGCCATTACATTTGATAAAGAAACATATGTATAGTCAATATATTAAATGGCTTGAAAAATATGACTAGATAGCAGGGCTTCTAATGTACTTTATATTCTTATTACTTTCAACTAATTAATTAAAAAAATTATACAATTTTTCAATTTTAGCAAAGATTTGTAACTTAGCAGAGACAAGCCTGTGATTACACCACAATCAGATATAAATACGTTTCTCCGTTTGTGAGGTTATTAATAACAGTCCGATCATCATTCCTTTTTGTGGCACTTCATAACATTATTGTTTATTATTATTATTTTTGTATAACTAACTTTTTCAAGGCACATCTCTGCAATATAAAGCTGGCCACAAATTAAATATTGTCCCTGGCTCCAACATAATGCTTCGATAGTCTTACCATCCCATGTAAATGGATATATCTCCTTATCAACTATTCTAACAGGATCGGCACAGCGACAGTCAGATCATTCATGCCAACAAGTCAACCCTCGTAACATACTGCACTATAATTAGGCAAATGAGCTGTCAGGTGGACTTTAGTAACTCATTACCTGAAAATGTGAAGATTGTTACATGCGGATATTACGCATAAACATATATATGTTCATATATGTATATTTAACAGTTTTATATTAAAATTAAACCTCTAAAACACATGCATAGTTATTAAACTAATGAAATGTATATTTCGTTTCAATAAGATTATAAAAAAGGGTGAATTTTTAACTGTGTAATAACCTCTCCAGTAAAATATAAATGGTCAAGGGAGACTGAACATGAACAAACCACCCAGCGAAAATATATAGATTAAGGGATCATACCAATATCACATATAGAGATCACAGTAACTCTGTTAGAAAACCAATGTTATTGTAATAGAAATAGATACAATATCACAGCTGACATATATATAGCATATTAACACACAATGTGTCCACAGATATATTGAGAAACATAATAAGAGCTGTAGGCAGGGCTGACTATACTAGATCCGGCGGCTGTCTCTGCAAAAGACGACTAGCTGCCTCACAGTAGCACTTCACCCATTCCTGGGCATGTACATGAGTATAACCAGTCCGTATAGAACGACAAATAAGTGAATAAAATATATAATTGATAAGTCCAATGGTAGATGAGGTAGATTTGATGCTTGTAGTATCACCTTTCCCCCCCAATGGGGGGTATGGAAAGGAGACAAAATACAGATAACAATTAGTATAAAAAAAAAATATAAAAATACTTTTTGAGGGTTGAGACACCCTAAAAGTGAATTTTAAGCAGCTGAATTTGGTGCGCAGATTTTCCCTTATATTTTTAGGATTATATACTGTAGATGATCACTATCGTGCTTGTAGTTAAACAATACTAGGATAAAATAACTATTCTAAACAAAATCTAAATCGATTTAATACAAATTCCCAAACAACAATTAAAATTCCTAAAAAGGACAGATGTCCCTTAGGCAAAGCCCTGTGAATATCTTTATTTTATTGCTGTGCTATACACTCACATTGCCTGCCCATATGTTTGGACAGATTCATGGGCACACAGTTTATTTGGCACCAATGCACAGCGTAGGTGATGTCTAGTCCAGATCCTTTCAGCATGGAAGAGACATCTCACATTGAGACTTTGCCCTATATAAGCTGAACTGGATGCCCAATGGGGGCCTACACCTGTCTGCAATTAAGCGCTTCAATACTCACAATAAAGCCAGAGCACATGCATAGCTATAAATAGTTGTTTTATGCCAACAGCCATAATATGCTAAAGAGCCACTATGCAGATCCCTTATTCAACGGGAAAATAATGAATTCTGCCCAATACTTGCTTCAACAATGAACGCATTAACATTTTAAACGTTTGATATTTTGCATTAGTTCAACACAAGGTTCTAGCTTATCTTTAAATACTTCACGGGTAGAATAAACAAAACATCACATATTAATGAAATAACATCACAGGGTTTTACAGGCTCACAGCTATACATACCTATAAGCATTCTTAGAGACAGGTCGAGGATCAAACTTGAAAAATATGATGCACATGAGGAATTTCTAGTAGGACTACTAGTCTTTTGTTACTGCATAGAGAACTTGCTATTTCATGAACAAATTCTTAATTGCCTGCAGGTAATAAAAGAAATTATAATTAAATAAAGAAAGAAATGATAAACATGTTGCTTGGTTTTTGTTTTGCTTTGTGCTTTACCTTCTCTTCTACTGGAGCCAAAGTTTAAATTTCCCTCTGTCCCCATTAGCACCACTCAATATTAAAATCAACAGGACACCAAGGGCACATTTGTCTTAATGAGTTGCATTTATCTAGATGATGCCGACACATTCTAACAACTTCAAGTGTCACTAAAATGGGAATTTAATATTGTGCTTTTCTAGGAGAAGCACTGGTAAGTGAATAATAACAAATACACAGAGACCGAAGCAAGGCAATTTCTACATCATAGATGACACTGGAGCTTTAGCTACTGTTATTACCACATTCTTGTTTTATAAGAACAAACACACTTAAATGACTTCTAAAAGAAGAACAGCTGTTTAAAATGCATTCCCACGTTTTTGGTACTATTACGTACAATATATTGTATGAACAATGGCTCATAAATCAATATATCCAAAATATAAACATATGTTTTACTGTTGATCAGATGTTTACAGACAGACTTATTTTAAGTATTGAAGTGAAGTTTATTAATACATACACAAGGTTTGCATTGGATATAAATTTGTTTGTACAAATCGGTTAACCATAGATCCTTTTCTTACGAACAGATTATTTATGTGGACCTTTCCACAAAGAACAACATAAACATATTTCTATAAAAAGAGTGTCTGATCAAGACTATCAGCAGAGTTACAAGAAGGTTGTGCCATAAATGCAATACAGCTTAACTACTTTCCATTGCTATTATTAGCAGCAGGTCATTTCAGTTATATAATCTGATTCCACTGGGTCTGAGTAGTTTGTGTGTGTTTGGAGATTGTAAAAAGCATTCATTGCATTTAATATATTTTTGAAAAGATATGCAAGTATCAAACTCCTGTATGGAGTGGACTCCTAAACAGATATATTCCTCATTACATAAAGTAACAGAACATTAATAACTTGTTGCATTGTAAACTTTGCCAGGAAGCCATTCACCACAATCTACCATTATGTGAATATTTAGACTTAATAGCTCTGCAATCTAATTCTAGATATGTAGGACCTGATTCAATTGTCCATGAAGACAGGAAAAAGTGTGAAGTGGGCCTATTTTAGTAAGAAAAATTTGCACCTTATTAAAATCCGCAATGTAAATTCACGAAAAAAGTTTTACGACCAAGCTTTGTGGAAAACTGAATCGGCCCATAGTGTTTTATGGACTATTTAATTTTATAGTTTTATTAAATAATACTATATATGGGTGTGTTCATAAACATTTGGTGAATGTATCAGTTAAACTGCTCAGTTTTAATAGTAGAATGTTGGTCCTTTTTGTGTCCTTAAAATTAATTTCTATACTGTAGTTCAGAAAGAGGCATTTCCATATAACTAAAAATTGCCAAGGTATGTGCCACCTGCCAAAATAACCAGCCTCTGTCCTGTTATTTCATTATTACAAATTATGTGAAGAGTGGGGCCCATAAGTGGAATTTATTTTATAAATTAAAAACCAATTATAAGCTCTATGTGAGGAATCGGGATGTGATACACAAACCATAAACATTTAAAGAATGAACATTATCTGTGAGAGTTACAGGAGTTATAATGTTTGATTGTTATTGACTGTTTGAATTGGAAGACAATGGAATAATGGAGGGTAATTCCAAGTCCACCACCCATCTGAGATTTTTACGAAAATATTTTAGTTAAGAGAGGATGTCAAAAAGACAATTTCTGCCAAACAGATTGACCTAAATTGATTTTCAATGTATTAAACGCTTTATTAATCACGGCTTATTTATTCCAGTTTATTTGAAGTATCACAGTGTTTTTAATAAGGAATAACCACAGAAGTGGGACCTCTAAGGTAACTTTTTGTCCTGAATCAAAACCAAATGACTGTATCTGACTTCCGTTTCGAGTTACAGTGAAAATACAAGCTTTTGGAACCGAAACACACAAGAAACCATGAAATGTAAAAACTATACTAAAAAAGTGAGCAACCCTCCTATACAGAAACTGAAGCTTAACAGAAACTGATGGGAAGGAGATTCCCTTTCCAAACTGCCACTGACCGAGAAAGTGAGATGGAGACAAAGATGTAGTCAATCATGGCAGCTGCTCCTCCAAAGTGCACATTTGGTAGTCTTTTAAATACTGACTGCCATCTCACTATCTACTCAAACACCACTGGATTATATAGCTGGAACCACTTTACAGATCAAGAAAAAGAACTTTTGATTCTGAGAACTGAAGTTTAAAAGGTAGCAATCAGTGATTCTGGAACCATCATGAAAAGATACTGCTGTTATACTATGAAAAATGGCAGAACACACACAATCCTTACTTGTCTCACAAATAAAGGAACCAGAAAAAGCTTAAGAGTTGTGCCACTGAAGTTGGCCAAAGAAAATGCTGAGTGTCAACTTCATGGTGGTATTAAGCCAGGACAGAAACTTTGACTTTTGCCTTTGAAACTTCAGCGGACACATGAGAACACCAAATATTGTAAAAGCATGGGCATCCTCTAGGTTCAATAACTAAGGAAATAAATAAAACTGCTTTGTTGTGTATAACATAGCTGATATATATATATATATATATATATATATATATATTCACTCTTGGTGAGAGGCACTCCACTATAATATCAATATGGGCTCAGGTGCAACGTTAATGTTTCGCTGAGAGCAAGAACAAATGTATACTGTACAGATAACGGCACTCAGAGATTTGTAAAAAATCAGTCACGCAGACAACGTTATGGGCCAACGTTTCACTACTTTACTGTGGTACTTTCATCAGGGCAACAATATCCAACAAACAGACACATGTATATATAGAAAATAAACCCACTTACCCCACCAGTGACATCCTACCAACTGGGGCCACAATCCTGGATCGCAGCGGTCTCGCCCACCGAGAAGCACCAATATACCTGAAGGGTGTCACCTCATCACTATGGACGTAAACAGCCTGTACACATGTATCCCTCATGAGACAGGCTTGGAGGCTACCCAGTCTTTTATTACCAACAACCCTGAATATAAGGGTCCCGATATCAACTTGATGATTAAACTTTTAGAACTTACCTTGAAAAGGAATTATTTTTTCTTTATTGGGGACCACTTCCTTCAAAAAGTGGGATGTGCTATGGGTTCCAACGTAGCTCCGGCTTTTGCGAACATCTGCATGTTCTATTATGAAGATGAATACCTTTATTCTGACCACCGATTTGTGGAGGGAGTACTTTGTTACATGAGGTGCACCTTTTTCTTCCACACTTTGCCCTTCCACTTAATTTTCTATTAATGTGCTTTGATACAGCACTTTGAGAACATCCAATGTCTTTTGCAATTTCCTTTTGAGGCTTTCCCTCCTTGTGGAGGGCGTCAGTGATGGTTTTCTCCAAAACTGGCCGGTCAGCAGTCTTCCCCATGATTGTGAATTCTACTGATCCAGACTGAGAGACCATTTAAAGGCTCAGGAACCCTTTGCAGGTGTTTGGAATAATTTGCTGATTAGAGCGTGACACTTTGAGCCTACAATATTGAACCTATTCACATTACTCTAACTTTGTGAGATTTTGATTTTGGGGTTTTTATAAGCTGTAAGCCATAATTATCAAAAGTAAAAAAAAAAAAATAAAGGCTTGAAATATCTCACTTTGCATGTAATAAGTCTATATGATATATTAGTTTCACCTTTTAAGTTGAATTACTGAAATAAATGAACTTTTGCATAATATTCTAATTTTTCAAGTTTCACCTGTAAAGGCAGTGCAGAGGATGACAGCCTTGGAAGCAGCGGATCAAGAAGAAGGTTAAAAGATTCATTTCCTGTGGGCTAATGTGGAATTCTGAAGGCAACAACATAGTCATTAAATGAAAAGAAAGGAAAAAACAGAGGTCCATTAAAATATGTGGATCAGAATGATATGCACAAACTGGAATAATAGCATTACCATTTTAATGCTAATTGTAGATTATTATGAAACGATAGTTTTTTCATTTCATTTTTCATTGTTTTTAGAAGTTACATTTCCCAGGATTATGGCAGTGAAAGGTAAAAGGCAAAGCTGCAAAGTAGTAGAAGTTCCAATTACACATTTCAGGCACTGGTCGCCTTAGAGGCTATGCTTGCTGGTGTGAGAACAGGACTTGGAACAATTGATACAACAAAGATACCACAGGGGATCACTTGCAGTCCTGTTTCACAGTAATTTCCTAATGGACCTCATCACCATAATCAGGGAAGGGGGAGGCCATTAATATTGTGCCTAGATGTAAACTGCCCCTTGAATCTGACCTTGCAGATACACTAGGCGGTGACAAGCAACATCGGATAATGGTGATGGACGAAACAAATAGATTTTTACTATCGAAACAGGGAAAGGAAGGGGGTCAGACACTCATTAATAAAAAAGTTGTTAAAGTAGAGAAAGAAGGCAGAGTCCAATAATTAACCAAAATAATGCAAATAAAAAAATGAATTGCTAAATCAGGCATGCAGTACCAATAATGAACAACTTAATATTTAAAATTAAGGACATGCACCCTATTATAAAATGGACTTAAGCATGCAGGAATAAAATGCTGAGATTTTAAATAAAATAAAAAAAACAACAACCACATTTACTCTGCAGAACTCATTAAAATCTCATAATAGGTCATTTTGTGTTGAGAAGCCTGATATTCAAATGATATATATTGAAAGACATTCAATTTCCAGCCACAATGCACTTCATTGTAATCAGCAGTTGATTAAATATCAACCTTAGTTAAGTTAGTAAGAGCTTCTCTCTTGCTCTCATTTCAGAGGCCTTTTCACTCAGTCTCTATATAAATTAATCAAAGTGTGGGTAGCAATATAGGACAAATCTTGGCCTCAGAATCCTGTATTAAAACCTCATACAGTGATTATAAAAAACTGTATAAAAAAAGCCAGGAGTGTAAGAGGCATATTAATGAAAAATAATCATAAAGCCTAGATGACAAATATCCCAGCAGTTCATGCAACAATGCAATTATGTTTTTATTTTTACTTACATAAAGCCCTTACATACAGAGGATGCTGCCAGCAGTTTTAGCAGACAGGGGATAGAGGATCCCCTTTGATTCATTCATAATGTGCATCAGTTGCCTCCAGGCGAATGTCACAAAACATGGAAGTTTTAGGGTCAGACAAGTCTTTCCCTGGCATTCACCAGATGCGCTGGTCCAGGACCTCCAGCACGGCCTACTCAGTCTCACAACCCCAGTGTTTCCTAACCTTCTGGCTGATCGCCAAACCAGAGCTGGAGGTGGTCTGGTTTGTTGCGATTACTATGTTGGCTGCAGTCATCTGACTGCTCAGCACATACTATCTGGCTGCATTACCTCCTTGGCAACCGTTCAGCCAACTAGCGCTATGCGCTCCCTATTTAAATCGCTGGCACCGTCCCACCAGTGCCAGTCAACAAGTACTATGTATCACGTTCCTGATTCCCTGAGTCTCCTTGTGTAAACTCAGTTCTCCTTATGTTTTTTCTACTACTCTCTGACCATTGTAGTGACCAAAAAGCATTAGTAGCATTAGAAAGCATTGTAGTGCAGAAGCTCTGAGATGAGAACTGCATGCGCTTCTCATCTCAGTGCTCCTGCACTACAAGCTCCAGCAAGCATTGCACAGTGCATGCAGTTCTCATATCAGCGCTTCTGCACTACAAGCTGTAGCAAGCATTTAACAGTGCATGCAGTTCTTATTTCAGCGCTCCTGCACTACAAGATGCAGCAAGCAATGCACAGTGCATGCAGTTCTCAGCTCAGCGCTCCAGCAAGCATTGAACAGTGCATGCAGTTCTCATCTCAGCGCTTCTGCACTACAAGCATTGCACAGTTCTCACAGTGCTCCTGCACTCCAAGCTCTAGCAAGTGTTGCTTCCATCAACGGTATAGTGTGTGCCGCTTTCGTCATCCACTGCACTACCATCTCTAGTAAGTAGACTGCAAGCGTGTGTACCGCTCTCATTATGCGCCACACTACTAGCTCTAGTAAACAATCTGAAAGCGGGTGTGTGCCGCTCTCATCTAACACCGCACTACTGGCCCCAGCATCATTATTTCTAGAGTGTGGGCAGCTCCCACTGTAGCAATGCTTCTGAACCATTGCAGTGCTTACTGCTTCTGAACCATTGCAGTGCTTACTGCTCCTGCCTAGTACTCTCCTAGTGAGAGTGAGACTGAGACTGAGAGAGATATGCATCCATGCTACCGAATCAAAATGCAATTCTCTTCAATCCAGAATTCCAAAATAATACACTTTTTGACATCTTCTGTGGCGTTGGGTTGGGTTTGCAGGTAGGGTACTGGTATCGAAAGCCAGTTGTTGTCAGTGGTGTGGTCACTGATTTGCACATATAGAGAAGAGAAATCCATGCCTGGATGTGATCCATTATTCGTACTAGAAGAAATTGTATCCATTGTATTGCTATTTTAAATTTATTACAACTACATTTTTTCCCACACAGCTTTTTTTAATATATTTTTAAAAATATTTTCATTTAAAAAAAATGAACATGAGATACCACCCATGGTGCTACTTACCACAAAAGAAAAATTTTGTTGAAGCACAAAAGGGGTAACTAGGAGAAACGAAGTTTTAGTTTATGCAATAAAAGGAGGGTAGTGGTACCTGCTGTGCTGAGTAACACCAGTAGCAGTTATCAGGTAGATCAGGAGGGTCCTACACCCCATTAAAAGTAGATACACCTCGAGAAAATGGAGAATCTGAAATAGCGCATAGTGTGAAAATGATCTAATTAACTAAGTTAAACCAATTTTCATAAATAAATAAATAAATACGTTTCCTCTAACACGGCTTACCCCTCGAAACGCGTCAGTGGTGATCAGTGTGCTACAGAGTGATCCAGTCTGCTGTGCTCTGGAGTTGTTTGTCGGGTCGGCTGCCCAGGACTTTGCATTGCAGCCCTGATCTTCACTATACACTCCCAATCTACTCAGACTTTGGTAGGATCGTTCTGCTGTTTTTTTATAATGTTCTAATGTGTTTATGTGTTATTTAATAAAACCGATTATTACATATACCTCCTCAGCTCTTTTACATGTGAACATACGATAGAGTAAAAGAGTTGAAAAGGATTAATTTAATTACACACCAGCCTAGTCTTTTTGTAATTAGATCATTTTCACACTAAGCGCTGTTTCCGATTCTCCATTTTCTCGATCTGTATCTAGGTTTTCATTTATATTGTATTTGCTCTTTATAAGTGTAGAGACTGTCATGTGGGCATGTTATAAAGTGACCTCCAATACCATCTAACCAATAACAAAAAGTTGGGGTGTTAATTGTAAAATAAAGCTGCACAAAACAAGGTAACTATCAAGATATAGTGCCAAAAGTAGCCCCTTTTCCATCATGCACTTATTTCCTTAGTCTAAACAAAATACGTTGTAACAAAAGGTTACTTATAAAAAAATATTAAGTTTAATTTGTCATTTTAAAATATATCAAAGTGTCATATAGATAGGTGTACATCAATACACATTGCAAATTTTGCATTAACATTGTGGTTAAAGAACCCTCCAACAGAACAGTAAGGTGTCATGGTAGCAGCCATGGTGACAGCTGCCGGCTGGTCCCACTATACTATGCAGGAAGAAACTTTCCCTAATGGTCTAGCGACCTCACGGTCAGCTCTTCACCCAAATGAGCTTTTACCTCTTTCTTGCTATACTCTCAGTCAGGATCCAAGGCACTGTACTGAGAAGAGCCTGTGAGATACAATCCCCGGTGCACACGTGGAGCTTGCTGTTCGGATCCGCAGATGAGGTCACTAGACCATTAGGGAAAGTATAGTGAGACTTCTCACAATACTGTGTGATTGTGAGAAGTTTATACCGCACTTTGCTGCTAGGTATGATGACACCTTGCTGTTCTGTTGGAGGGTTCTTTAACCACAATGTTTATGCTAAATTCACCTATATGTATTGTTGAACACATAGCTAGATGACCCTTTGTGATAGGTTTTAAAACTACAAATTAAACTTAATCAATCTAGAGCATCAATGGGAAGTTTTGTTGTGTTCTGATGAAGTGGTCAAGGACATATAATGCATGATTACCAGGTCAGTCTGGTTTTAATTAGCGGTTAGCCCCAATTATCCAGTAGTGTATAACCAGTTTAAGGTTATAATCAAAACATACAGTAAGCCTAAGAGGCTAGGCCTGCACTATGCAAATTTTATGTTACAGCCCTAACAAATCACCACCGCTGCAGCAATTTCACAGTATAAAACTATTAACACATATGTACTATTTGTTTTACTGAGTAATATTGTTACTTTCAAAATATACATGTGCTTATATAGCATGGGGGGTTGTGGTCTAGATTTATTCATACAAGCATAGCTGTTTGACATCTATCTCTCTCTCTCTTGTCATATAACATTAAAAATATTAGAAAGTATAAATGTGTGAAAAGAAAAATATGTTGAAAGAAAGGAGGCTAAAACCATGACTTTTCTCAACCCTAAGTCATATAAGATTAAAGGTCAATACAAATGTACAATTATTTCCATAACATAGAAACATACAGTGACGGCAGATAAGAGCCACATGGCCCATCCAGTCTGTCCAATTGTTTATTTAAAACTATACTGACCCTAGACCATATTTATCCTCAATTTAGTTTGAGATTTAGGATATCCTAATATTTATACCAAGGATGTTTAAACTGTTCTACTGTGTTAGCCTCAACCACCTCAGATGGGAGAATATTCAACTTATCTATCACCCTTTCAGTGAAATAATTTTTCTGTACATTTCCTCTGAATCCAACACTCTCCAGTTTATATTCATGTCCTTGTGTTTGGTTGTGGGTCCCCGCTTAGAATGGCCCTATTACGATATGGCTATTCCCTCCAAGCCAGTTTTAAACTGCATATGCCTCGATGAGGACCGAAAACTGGGTGCTCCGAAAAGTAAAAAAAAAGTCCCCCACTCCTTTTCCTAATTCTAACCCTAACCCTCCCCTCTCATTACCCTAACCCTCCTTTCCTGGCAGGCTGACCCTAACCCTCCCTTGCTGGCAGCCTGACCCTAATTGTCCCTTCCCTGCAGCCTGACCCTAACCCTCCCTACCCCCCAGCCTAACCCTCCCTATCCCGCACGGAGAGGTTACTCACCTTTCCCTCGGCCCGGCAATAGCAGCGGTGGAGGGATATCGCAGAATCGGAATTTGCGAATGAGAATGGGTGAAGTATGCCGATCAGTATACTCACCCATTCCGGAAAAAAAAATTAGAAACTGGTAAGTATTCGAAATAGGGTCATCCAAAAAGGAACTTTCAGATGTCCCTATTTCGGAAATAACAAGTTCTAACCAGGGATTGCAACCGCTTGTGTTCTATTACACCTCTTCCTTTAAAAAATGCCTCCCTCCTCTAGCCAGTCACAATCCTTGATATTTTGAAAGCTGCTATCATATCCCCCCTCTCCCTTCTCTACTCCAAGCTATATAGGTTTAGTTCCTCTAGTCTTTCTTGGTATGTTTTGTGACACAGGCCATGGACCATTTTAGTTGCTCTTCTTTGCATATACTCTAATATATTTATGTCTTTCTGGAGATATGACCTCTAGAACAGAACACAGTATCTCCTAGGTGAGGCCACACCAACGATCTATAAAGGGGCATCACTACTTCTCTCTTTCTACTACTAATTGCTCTCCCTATGCAACCAAGCATCTGACTTGCCTTTTTCATTGCTTTGTTACATTGCTTGGCTACCTTTAAGTCACTGGAAATAATGACTCCTAGATCCCTTTCCTCTTCCGTAGTTTTTTTGTAGTGCCATTAACGATATATTGAGCTTTTGGGTTTTTGTGCCCCAATATTACAATATATGTTTGCCAGCAGAACCATGTGCTATATTAACGACACAATTGTGTAGTGTAACATCACCAGACTGCATGCTATACACAATAGGGCTGATTAAGAGTTATAACAAAAAGCCAAATAATTATTACATTTACTGCAGAGCAAACCATTCAGATTTGCTAATTACTTTTAGTTTTACATGCATGGGAACACTGGTGGCTTTACATATATGTATATATTACAAAATTACATATTTTTACACTGCAGTTTAAAGTTCAAGTAGGACATATCCACTCAGCTGGAACTGTGAAAAGGTTATGTAAAAAAAAACAAAAAAAAACACAGGAGTGGGCTGTTTGAGTTTGAAATGATTCCTCTACCCAGAAAGGACTGGAGAAGTGTGGAGTTAGGAAAACCAAATCTGCTTATTTGGAATAAACCTTGAGAGTTCATTTATATTTAGTCGTTTATTTATATTTAGTCGTTTATTTTCATGTCTACGGGCCACATTCAGAACAGTGTGCGTTTTCCGTACGCAAGGAGGTCTGGTAGTTCACACTGAAAAGGGGAGTGAACTTCCCTCTCTCGGGCTATTTGGCCTTACCTTAAGTCTCCTCTGTGGATCAGATGTCTGTACAACCACTGATCCACACAGGACTGTTAGGCCCAGTTCAGACCACCTCTCCTTCCGCCCACCTTACTGAGTTTAGGCGGGAGAAGCGCCTGGGCCATCATGTCGGACAGATCCATTGCGTAACATCTGATGTGCACATTCCCCCCAAAAAAAAAATCGCCTGACTTCTGCAAGCAGCTAGAAACTCTTAATCCAGCTCTACGTGATTTACTTCCACTCTACTTACAAGTTTATATCATCATCATACTTGATGTTTGTTGTGAGTATTAATATAACCATACAGGCCTATATTATGGACCTTCCCCCAGGAGAAGAAGGGGAGAGGTTTTAGGAAGCTAGTAATAAGGTCATCATGACATAACTAGCAGATTACTCAATGAAACAACAGAATCAGTGGGGCTTTATATAATAGCCTTACTTTTCAGTCTACCTGGTATATAGAGAATCTGGGTGACAATTATGACATTTATGTCAGAGAATACAGATGTGATAGCCTTATACTCCTTACATACTGAGGCATGGACCAGGAAAAACCCACGTTCTGGGTGGATGTGAATGGTTTACATCAGGTAGTATGCTCCAGACCTGCAATCATGGTCATGCCTATGTTAGATTCATATTCTTTGCAGTTTGAAAGGTGTTCGCTGGTTACTTAACAAGGGTTCTATTGATAGCAGCTAAATTGGCGGATCGCAATTACTCTCTACCTACGCAGACACAGGTCTGGTGTGAAAGGCAAGGTCCCGGAATTTACCAAGGACAAGATGAGAAAGGGGTATTACTGTACAATGAAACATAATTGTTACAGAAATCATTAGCTTAGTCATGTCATGTTGCCTTACTCTTTCCTCCATCAAGTTGACAATATAGCTTACCACATCACAAAGCCATTGTTATAACACACTATGTCAGCACCAAATGTATCTTTCATTTAAAGAGCATAATAACAGATTTAACCTAAAACTTATTTATTTAATATAAAAAAGTATGGAAACTGAAATTAAAGAATAATCAATTTCTAGTCTTACATATAGTCCTCTTTTATTATAAAGATAAGCGTTAATACAGAAAAATAAAATCGGATTTGCAGATGAAACATCTTATGAAACATATTTTATTTTTATTTGAGCAATATTAGGATCTCTGCTATTTAGACCATTGACTTAAGACAATGAATCTGATGACTATAAACAAGTGGAGATGAAAGGATCCATAATGCTTTGGAACAACTATAGATATAATGACAAGTGTCTTAAACGAGAGACATCTATAACATTGATGAGAAACGCAAAACTAACGGGAAGGAGGAGAGGAGGAAATGACGGGCTTGAGTGTCACAGAGGCTTTCCATGTGCAGAGTATCCAGAGGACATACCTTCTATCCAGTACATGGGGTAATGCTGTTCCGGAAGGTAGGAGCCGATATAGAAGCCTGCAAAACACGTCCCTGCTGCCTCCAGCGCCGCCCACCTGCTTCAGTCAGCGCTGCACAGAGCCAATCACAGCTCTGCTCACAGCTGCTTCCTTCAGTGCTCAGTAAAAGAGAGGCGCACTGCTATTCGCTGCGGAGAGGCTTAAATGATCGGCTTCTCTCAGCCGGTGAACGGCCGGAATACAATGGTTATGAAACCCTAAAACTCATCATTGCGTGGCGATTATTGTATACAACCTTCATGTAATATACAAGAACATCATGGAATACAATAGCAGAAAGGTTAATTTTTTTTATGACAACAAGCATCTTGTAAGATGTGACATAACAGATGCAATTATTTGTATATCAGTCTGTTCCATAAATTATAGGTTAATAAGGTAAGTGCATATGATATCAGAGAGACTCCTTGAAGAGTTGACCTCCCTGAAGTGTTAGGTAAGCTCTCTGATGCTCTATTATCTTCTGAAGTCATTGCAGTATGAGGACAGAATTTAGAAATTGTGTTCTCTC
>WWET01001278.1:21735-38878 GCA_011038615.1 Limnodynastes dumerilii | reverse complement strand
CTACATGTAATCCAATCAGCCCTTGCTAGTCTACCCTCAAAACATTATTCCTTGTTGGACAAGTTGCTTTATAGGCTCATGTACTGAAGACTGAGTATCTGAGAACAACATCTGCAATAATTTCCAATGGAATTCCTGCTCCTTGCTCCAGTAGCAAAATATTTCATTCAGATGCCTGTAAAGGCTGTTACTATAAGATTCAAGACAGTAATAAATACATATTGTTGTCACCAATAGATCTCTTTAGTTCTCATTATCCATTGCAGACATGAATCAGGTTGTTATGGCTCTATTTTCCCTGACATATAAAGAACTGATTTCACACACTTTTTTTGTAGCATAAAAACTGCTATTTTCTTTATATCATATTTAATGCATTAATATAATCACTATCATGCATAACTTTATTTTAAAAGGAAAGCAATAGCTATAGTGCAGAGTGGTTTATGCCAATTTAATATCCCTGTGATCTGTCATTCACAATAAATCCAGCTTTACTCCCTCTCCACAGCATAAGGTATTTCGAAACATCTTGGGGGTTACTGATGTCCAAGTATTCCCAATTTTAAACTGTGCATGGACACTTATTCTTCATGTGTTAGTATTCCTTTTAATATATTGAAGCTTATGCACCTTTGAAAGGAATTATACTGAAATAATAAAATTAGCCTTTGCATTCATTTTTTCAAGAAATTTAAACAAGAGTAAGGGCTCCATTTACTAAATGGTGAAGCCTTTGTTTTCATCCGATAAAGACGTTTTAACCTGAAAATGGTCTTTGGCCCGGATTCACAACACCATACGTCTTCCACATACGTCCTTCATATCCCAATAGTAGAGACTACGCATGCGTAGTAACTATTCTACGTAATCTACGTATCATTTTGTTACGTAGTTTGCATATACGCAATCTACGTAATGAAGCGATAGTTACATTACGTAAAATAGTTACTACCCATGCATAGTAGCTACTATCGGAAAATTACGGGCGTATGTGGAAGATGTATGGAGTTGTGAATACGGGCCTTTATCTCCTTAAAACAAAGGATTTACCATTTACAAAGCTATGAAACTATGGCAATCAAAAGCTGCAGCACCCTGAATTGGCGGCCCGCTCTGATGAATATGGGCCGAATGATCGTTGTATTTAATGAGTATCGGTGCAGATTTTAACAATCCGTGCCGATATTCTATACAACACCATCTTCAGATGGTGTTAGTGCAAGTATTCCTGTGGTCTCCCCATATACGCCCTTTTCCTCCCTCTAATAGCGGTTAAGTAAATTGAGTTAAACTTACCTGTCCGGTGTCTTTCTCTGCAGTCCCGGAGATGAAGTCCTGGCGCATGCGCAGTGTATTTAAGTAAACTTTAAGTGTAACGTCTCCAGTGAAAGTCTCTCAGACCATTGCGGGACCCCCGCCGGAGGGGTAAGTATTAGTAAATGCTAGCAGCAGTATTGTCAGGTTCACTGCCAGATGCACTAAGGCTAGTAAATGGACCCCAATTTGGTTAAATGATTGTTTCCTCTGAAAACCCACATCCACCACTCTATAAAGCTTGTTTCATATAGTTGACTGTGTTCACAACTAAGATTGCAAGGGGACTTATGCAAATTGCTTGCATAAGTCCCCTTGCTTGTAAAATGTTATGCAACAGATCTCCAGAACTCTGTTCCATCCTCATGGAGATTCATCTGACGGAGTGGAGTTTGCCATCCACATGGCAAAACCCTGCACCGGAGGCGAGGTTTACCATGCTAATGTGGCAAATACCTAATATCCGCATGGATCTGCCATCATCTCCCCTCTTCCGTGCATAGAAATCAGGGAAAACATGCGGGGGTCTGAGTACCGTCCAGTATGTCTAATGTTAAAGTAAGTCAATATTCAGTTTGCATAGTAATAAAAACAAAAGCTCCAACATTGTTTAAATCAGATGCATCAAGAAAACAAAAAGTTGGTGTGGTTGTTGATGAGGTCTGAAGTGTGGGAAATCTAGTTTTATTTTAATAGCATTACTTAATAAACAAATAAAAAAAAGGTCGCTCTCTGCTTAATTTCCAGAACTGTTTATGTTGCTGTTTGTTAAGGAAATGAATTGCAAATGTCACAGAAAGTAGAGGAAGTTGACACAGACAATTGTTATCATCTGCTTTAAGCCTGGATTAGAAAGTGCCATGGACGTTCATTAAATAAACAATGAGCTATTTCTTGCTTATGTATTTTCAGAAATCATTACTCATTATTTATAGCAGTGTTTTTGTTTTATTATAATAAAATTGTTCATTGTTATCAACATCTCTTATAAATCCCTAATGGAAACTGAGAGGGTGATTACATTTAAAATACAAAAAATCTACAATTAAAACACCAAACTGTAGATGCAGAAGATATCATTTCAAACCTTACCCAGCCACATAAGGGCCTCTACCCCATACAGGCCTTTCTCCTTTGCACTTAACTTTTTTATTTTTTATTTATCTACGCCACAGCATGCTGTTACCTTGAATAGCTGTGCTCATCCTCCAAGAAGAAGTTTAACTTTGCATTAGTTTACTCTCTACGGACTGGATCCAGACTAAAGAACGTTGCCTCACTAACTCATGCACAGTGCGAAAGGGGAGGGGGCATGTGTTTTTTGCACGTAACTCATATCGTACGGAACTTAGTTCCATATGATAGGTATTGCGAGAAAAAATGCTGTGCTTCCCCTCCGCCCGCCAAGGGGGCGGGGGATAGCATATCAATTATACAGTAAAGGCTCTTTATGAGCAGATCAGCGGTAAGATGGATCAGGTGGTCTGGATCAGGTCCTATATTGCCACAAATTCTAGTGCCGTTGTCAGTATAACAGAGGGAGTCACAGAGTAAGTCAACACTTTAAATTCAAAGTCTTGCAATCAGTAAAATTAAAAGATGTGTTTCAAATTAATAATTATATCAGTAAACAAATCGTTATATTAAAATAATGCAAATTCACCCTATAAATACTATACATAGTATAAAGAAATTGAAACTACATG
The DNA here is from genome assembly GCA_011038615.1 of Limnodynastes dumerilii. Classification (NCBI taxonomy): domain Eukaryota; kingdom Metazoa; phylum Chordata; class Amphibia; order Anura; family Limnodynastidae; genus Limnodynastes; species Limnodynastes dumerilii. The sequence goes on along the minus strand of WWET01001278.1, from coordinate 35,855 downwards.
GCATTTTGTTGTGGCAAGGCATAGGCAACTTGGTCACAGCAGGTGTTGGGAGGTGTTATGCTCTAACAACATAAACATAGCTGATCAGGCAAAGCAAGATGCCTTTTGCCTTTTCCCTGAAATAATAGCTACTTTAAAACCACCTGTTTAATATTTTCTTTGTTTCAGTTATGCTGCCAAAACAGCTCTGACATGTTGAGGCATGGTTCCCACAAGTCCAGAGGCATTGCGAGGGTAAAACCAGTGGGAACCATGGACCCACCACAATGATCTGTAGACTCTGCCCCCAAGACCCATTGACACTGCCCCCAAACACAATTGACAGCGCCCCCTGTGACCTCGTTTGGATACTCCTCTGTCTGTGGCCTGTTTTGTGACTGGGAGATACGGAACAGATTATGACAAAGATATATACTGTAGTAGAGACAGGAAGAGGAATGTATAATGGAGGGGATAGGACAAAGACAAGTAATATAAGGACAGGAACAGAGATGTGTAATGTAAGAGAGATGGACAAAAATATGTAATGTAAGGGGGATATGGTGAAATATGAGGAATGTAAGGTTGACATGGAGAGAGATGTGTAATGTAAGGGGAACAGGGTCAAATATGTGGACTGTAAGGGGGACAGAGAAAGATGTGTAATGTATGTGGGATAGGAGACATGAAATGTAAGGGAGATGGAGAGATCATGTGTAATGTAGGAGAGACAGGGAGGAGGATGTGTAATGGAGGAGGGGATAGTGAGAGAGACATGAGGGGGTTGGGGAGTGAGATGTGTATGTAGGGGGTTCCCATGTGGCAGAAGTGCATTTAAGGGTGCACAAGGAGGGAGGTGTGTCACGAATGGAAAGATGCTGGAAAGGAGATATGTAATAAAGGTAGGGAGATATGTAATGGAGGGGGATGAAATGTGTATTGGAGTAGCTCCACGGAGGGAGATAATGGAGGGTACCTTCAATCTTTATTTTCTCCATAGAATTTCATCATAGTAAGAATTTGCGTGAGGCACATAGATAAGAAACTAACAATCAATATTCATGTAAGTAAAACACTTTCAGCCAACAATTTTTAGGGAACACCCTGCCCCTTGGCACACTCTGGGGGAATGGGTTGGGGGGCACCGTAGCATTCATCTGCTTCAGGTACCATTTATCCACACTACACCTTTTACACAAGACCCCTGAGGTGTCCTGTGGAATTTTACATTAAAGTTAGCAATTCAGCCTTGATTTTCCCGTATATCCGACAGTTGCTTAATCTTAATCTCGATCTCTTTGCCAAATTCCTCAAATCATTCATGAACAATTTTTGTAATGTGGCAGGGCACATTATCCTGCTGATACAGTCGACTCTCTTCTGGGATTACCATTGCCAAAAGGGGATGTACTTGGTCTGCAATAATGTTTAGGTAATATCAAAGTACCATTCAAACTGCCAGGATTCAAGCTTTTCCAGCAGAACATTGCTCAGACCATTACACTGCCTCCACAAGACTTTCCTTCTTCCCTTAGTGCATCCTTCACTTGTCAGTGGTTTTATAGTTTTTGCTGATCAGTATATTTCTATATATAATAAAAGGACTATACTGATCAAACTACAGATTGGGTACAACAGATTTTTTTTTAAATAAAATGTACATTAAAAAAGGATTGTTAAAAACAACACAATTAGAAGTAATAAGAATTTAAATATTTAAACACATAAATGCAGTTGATTAATATTTTCTGTAACATTTAGTTAGGCAGAGCTTCTATATTCAAAGCACAATGATCATGAACAGTAGGGAGTATTTGGGATGAAATTAAACCAGTTATGTTGTACTTGGTTTTGATTATATAGTAGTGGTTACTTGGTAAAATATTTACCATCATAAGAATGTACATGATATATATGGTACATCTTGAGCATTATGTAGTCATTAATATTTTAAGAATCTGACAGACATTGATTGATTGCATTAAACTGATAAACTTTTGTTGGTGCCCTGTGGTCTCAGCATTATTTTATTCAAATGACTTGACATTTCCAGCTGTCACACAGTTTGATATTCAGAAGCTCACTGTTGTTTAACTGCAAACTACACATCCTAAATATAATTTACATAGCAAACAAAAAACAAAGACAACAGCATATTTCAGTATGCTCTTACAACATTAAGAGTTACAAATGGTCTGGAAATAAAATGGCCTCATAGCAATATATTTAAAGGGATCCAATCCTATCCACTACCCCACATTACCCCACTGGCACTAGAGTTAGTCTTAATTTTTTTAATGGGGTATAATGAGCACACGTACTGTATGTCAGCCACCTTATCCAATATCAACAAATTTTAATGGATGTGTTCACCAGAAGCTCTGTGTAACTAGCCAGAATATATATTGCCACCAAACCCTTACCTATCTAGGTAGGTACAGAGGAGTGTGAGTCCACGTTGTGAACGGCCCTATTTCGATAGGGCCATTCGCTCCCAGCCAGTTCTGAACTAGCTGGGCAAATGATTTCTTATATCGAAGAGGCATAGCAATCGAACCCTGGAGCACCGAACACAGTGCTCCGAAAGGTAAGTAACTATGCAATCCCCAACCCACTCCCTAACCCTCATCTTAACCCTAAGTCTCCCCCGCGCAGCCTAACCCTAAGTCTCCCCCCCACTCGGCCTAACCCCAAGTCTCCCCCTGCAGCCTAACCCCAAGTTCCCCCTGCAGCCTAAACCTAAGTCCCTGGAGAGGGTTACTCGCCTCTCCGGTGGTCCGGGGGCGGCGCTTCCAAAAATGAATGGATGAGTATGTGAATCGCATACTCAACCATTCATTAAAAAAAAATAAAAAAATCTAAAACTGAGGTCATTCAAAATAGAGACAGCCGAAAAGCAACTTTTGGCTGTCCCCACTTCGTAATGAAGTCATTGGAACGGGAGGCTTGTACTGCAGCAAGTCTCATCAAATGGGCTCCACGCAACTGTAAAAGCCAAAATTGATTCCCCTTCTGCTCTCTGCCTTTAACAATGTTTTGGGGCAGTGGAGTTTTGCACCTCAGACTCTATTGACTCACATCTCTGTAATCCCAAAATAGGATAAACACACCTCTTTGTGTACAAGGTACAAGTCCATTTCCCTTTTAAATGTAGATGTCATGATCCGTCGTGCTCTCACGGCAGCTCGGAACGAGTGATCCCGGTTGTTGCCTAGCAACCGGGATCCTTGCCGCTTCATTGGGGGCTGTGGCCACATGATTGGCTAGCCTCCCTGTAAACAGCCAGCTGATCCTCTGCCCCCTCACTGGTTATAGCGTTTCCACGTGTGCCCCAGCCTTTTTGCCATTCGCCTTGTGCTTATTTCTGGTTCCTATTCCTGCCCTGCGTCTGACCCCTTGCTCTTTCCTCTCCCTTGCATTCTTAGTCCTTTCTGTGTGATTCTTGCGATTTTTGAGTGTCTCAGCCTTTACCAGCCCAGCTCCTTGCCCTTGTCCTCTCATTCTCTTATCCTTCACTCCTTCTCTCCCTCCTTGGAGTATATTCTGTTCGGTTTAACCCTTCTCTTTCCCATGTGCTAGTTTTTGTTACCGCTCTGGGGTCCCGCTGCGTGCTTCTGTGAGTGAATTCCCTAGTGCGTCCAGTCAGTCCTGTCCGTCCTTGTTTATTCCCTCCGTCCTTTGTCTTGGTTCAGTCTTCTGTGTTGTACGTTACAGGTCAGTACCTTCTGATGTTGTCTTCTTCCGCTTTCTGCTCCTATCTGTCCTTCCGCTATCTTCTTCCGTCCTGGTATTCTTTCTTCCTCTTCTGGGCGTAGCCGTCAGGGGCCGCGACCTGCTAGTGGTCTTGCAGCCCAGACCGTCCTCACCATCAGGGGCTCTAGTGAACACCAGATCCTAGTTAGACTCCGCGCCCCAGCGGACTCGTCCGTCTTTCTTCCATACCTCAGTCCTCCTGGTACCTGTCCGTGCCCAGTGGCCCTCGCTCTACTCCCGGTGTGTGCCTCACTCCAGGTACTCTTACAGTAGACCTTGTTTGCTAAGCTCATAGCCAACCACCTTAAGCTATCCTCTCCGATATACTACAAAATAACCATGTAAGCTTTGTCCTGGGACGTGAAGTCAAGGACACCACCATAAAGGTCATAGACATTTTACATCATAACAGACCCAATATCCACTGATGCAGAAAAAACTTTTGATTGTGTGGATTGGCAGTTTATAAAAGAGCCGTGAATGGCTAGAAATGTTTCAGAGGTGAGCGCCTGCTGCATTAGGATCTTCCAGCCACCGTGCCTGAAGAGAGACTATTAGTCCAGTAATAATATCAGCACTTGAAAGCCACAAGTACCTGGGCCGTGGACTCCAAGAAAGGACTGTGTTTTCATCATCCTCTTTAAGGACATTCTGGAAGGCGGGGAGTGAAATTATTAGTAGCGGAGTATATTTTATGTTAATTGTTTAATTTTTACATATTGCACTAGATTTTCTCCTTTTTTTCTCCCCCTTTTTTGTCATTGGTGAAAGAGAAAATAGAACAGCGTTGGAATTCACTTGGCTAAATAGACTGCCTTTATAATATGCTGGCTGTCTGCCATCTAGCTTTTAATTCTATATTTATATTTCATATTTTATACTATATTTTCATTTATTTTTTTGAGCGCTGGATTCTCGGATTTTGATATTTGGTTTATAAAAAGGGTATTAGAACATATGGGATTGAGCCCACTATGCATTCAAAGACTTATGACCCCATAGTCAGGGTCTGCATGATTAACTTATCAAAACAGGTCTGACTCACCAATGGCACATGATATGGCTGTCTGCTTTCACTAGTAGTCTTCAAGTGTTGTATGGAAAGACTGGCCCAGAAAATAAGACAAAGGTCAGACATCTCCAGCACTAAAATTGGGCACACTGAATTACCCCACTGCTGATTTAAGAATTTGAGGTCTATGGGCACCTGTCAAATTTCAAAATCAATTGCAATTGTGACAAATCTGTTGCAATGCCCCTAAATTTACCCCAGGGTAAAGATTTCAAATCAGCTTACATTTAAAATAAAAATAAAAAAAATAGACCTTCACTAGCCTTTGCTATCTAGGAGTAAATCTGACTCTTGACCTACGAAACTTCTCTACCCAGTTAAACAACATTTGTTGCAAAGCCTCCCAATTCCCATCTCTCCTTCTGTGTTTGCGGAGATTCAGACACTCTGCCATAGATTTTATTTGACAGGCCAAAAGGCCACATTGCCAAATGCACACTCTATAGACCAAAAAAAGCTCTCTATCTATACTACCATCTGGCTACACATTTAAGCAGTATCATAGACTGGACTAGAGGCAGAGCCTAAAAATAAATTTGCTCCCTCTTTTATAAATATTATAATCACACTGCTGTGCCCGGAACAGGAAAACGGAGTAAACACTGACTCCTCTCTCTGATCAGGTGACTGGTCACATGGGCTAGACATCAGCAGAGATCCTTTAGCCCACACGGATCTAGCATTTACCTACAGCACAGGCTGGCACCGCTGTATTGAGGACCGGCGCTGGCTCTTGTCACAGATCTGGCTAAAGGTCAGCTCTGAGAAGCAGGGGGATGAGCTATGGCGCCTATCCAGCATGGTGTCTGGATGCGCCACATTCCCCCACAGAGTGCATCGCGCCGGCCCTGACTGGGGTTTTAAACCATAAGCAATGAAAAGCTTTTCTTAGCCTTTGTTGAAGGCCTCAGTGGATGGAGGAAGTAGGGTTCTTTTTGCCTTTAGCGATCTTCAACAAAACCTTGCTTATCTGCACGCAAGTCCTTATTCCCACCCCTACTCTAAAATTTAAGTGCAACCACCCCGCCCCCCTTTACAGAATTAAGGCATGTGGAGGAGATGCATCGCCCTCTCGGATGGATCTCTACACGTACGGAACAAAATTTATCAAGCAGGCAATTACACATATTTTCCAGAGATTACACTTCACAGCTAAAGATTCAAGCTTGGAAACATCCGCCAGCATTAGTTTGGAACACATTTCTCTATGAGCAAAGACAGGCCAGGACAGATGATGACAAATAATGAATATGTAATGAATATCTAAGGCTAAGGTATTTTCTTTCTTTACCCCATACAAATCTAAGCTAATATGTACTCAGCTTTGCCGGAAGGCATTCACCATTCACATGGTCTAATTCTATATTATTGTTCCACAGACGGCGATATTGTGGTGAAGTCTAAACGTATAAGGACTATATATCAAGATCAACAGTTCGATAACAGTCAGATATAATTATTTATATGGTGTTTTCTTGGATATATATTTTTACGTATTATCTTATGTACAACTATTATTAAATACATTGATGTTTTATTCTTTACCACTCACTATAAATATTGAATATTGACATTTTATTATTAGATATCCAGCTCTGCTTAATTTGTTTTTGTAGGGACTGTCCTTGCCTCATTTCCTTATACCAATCTATATAGACACTGTCTCGTAAAATCACAGGCCACAATTTACCAGACAACAGAGAACTGGCTCTCATCCTTAACCTCTCAATTCTTGGCATCGCATAAGAAGTCACTTCTGCAAAAGCACTTATCAAAGTTCAGTGGAGAATAAAAAACAACAAATACAATAATATATATAGGTTGCTGACAACTGGAATAGTGGTCCAATACAATCAATCCAAATGTGGTAAAACAATGAAATATTAAACTAACATTTATAGATTAGACTACACATCTTAAAAAGACGAGAGCAATGATAATAAAAATCAGTTTTAATGAATATAATAATTTAAAAAAACATATAAATAGCACAATAATAAATAAAAGTAGCAAGTCAGAATAAGTGACAATGTATATAGTAATTCAACAACATTCAACGAGATTCAGAAACCCAAGGCTGCTACACAACTGAGGGCAATAGTGGGAGAGCACCATGATTGAATTAACCAGCGCAAAGTCTAAGTACCTGGACTAAACAGACTTGTCCCGAAAATACAATGGAAAAAAACAGGTCTGTTGCACCATAGACACATAGAAAGTGATGTCAGATCAGAGACACATGGCCCATCCAGTCTGCCCAGTTGTTTATTTAAAACTACACTGACCCTAGACCTTATTTACCCTCAATTTAGTTTGAGATTTAGGATATTGTTATATTAATCCCAAGCATGTTTAAACTGTTCTACTGTGTTAGCCTCAACCCGCTCAAATGGGAGGCTATTCCACTTATCTATCACCCTTTCTGTGAAGTAATCTTTCTGCACATTTCCTGAATCTACCACCATCCAGTTTATATTCATGCATTCGTGTTCTATTATACATCTTCCTTTTGAAAAATGACACCCTCCTCTAGCTGTTCACAACCCTTGATATATTTGAAAGCTGCTATCATACTCCCTACCCCGCACGGAGAGGTTACTCACCTTTCCCTCGGTCCGGCGATAGCAGCGGCGGAGGGATATATATCGGCAAGGAATTTGTGAATGAGAATTGGCATACTCACCCATTCTGGAAAAAAAATTAGAAACTGGTAAGTATTCGAAATAGGGACATCCGAAAAGAAACTTTCAGATGTCCCTATTTCGGAAATAAGTTCTAACCGGGGACTGTAACCACTTGTGTTCTATTACACCTCTCCCTTTTAAAAATGCCACCCTCCTCTAGCCGGTCACAATCCTTGTTATTTTGAAAGCTGCTATCATATCCCCCCTCTCTCTTCTCTGCTTCAAGCTGTACAGGTTTAGTTCCCTAGCCTCTCTCGGTATGATTTGTGACACAGGCCATATATCATTTTAGTTGCTCTTCTTTGCACAGTTTCTAATGTATTTATGTCTTTATGGAGATATGGCCTCCAGAACTGAACACAGTATTCTAGGGGAGGTTGTAGCAACGATTTATAAAGGGGCATCACTACTTCTCTCTTTCTTCTACTTATTCCTCTCCCTATACAATGAAGCATCTGACTTGCCTTTCTCATTGCTTTGTTACATTGCTTGGCTACCTTAAGTTATACGAAATAATGACTCCTAGATCCCTTTTCTCTTCAGTAGTTTCTAATGTAATGCCATTAACATATATTGAGCTTTCAGGTTTTTGTGCCCCAAGTGCATGATTCTGAATTTTTTGGCATTAAACTGCAGTTGCCATACTCTTGACTATTGCTCCAGTCTACCTAGATCATCCCTCATTTTGTGTACCCCTATTTGTGTCATCTGCAAAAAGGCATATTTTCTCCTCGATACATGGATGTATCCCATCTGGTGTCATTGATTTGTACTCTTTCAGCTTTGAAAGTTATTTTAATACTTGCTCCTCAGTGAAAGTAGTAGAAGTAGCCTTCCCATTTAAAAGTGTTTAATTCCCCTCTCTTTCTTTTGTAATTATGTAACAGAAACACTTGTTAAGATGATCTGCCCTTTTACCCTCAACAAGTTTCCCACTCTCCGTTTTGACCCTTACTATACCCTCTTTAATTTTTCGCCTTTCATTTATATACCTAAAAAAGCTTATGTCCCCTTTTCGTACCAAGTGGGCCAGTTTTTTCTCAGTTTGTGCGTGATAACCTTTTAAGCCTCCTTCAGTCTTGCAAAATACTCCTCCCTGTCATCATTATTTTGAGTTTGCTTATAATTCTGAAAGGCCATCTTTTTGCTTTCACTGTAGTTGCTACCTCTTTTGTAAACCACATTGGCTTTCTTTTTCTTGGGTTTTTCCTAACCTTTCTTATACAAAGTTCTGTTGCTGTTAATAATGCATTTTTTTTATTTCTCCACTGCTCCTGTACTCCTGTAATGTGTCTCTACTCCGCCACAGACTCCCTTACACATTTCCCCATTTCCACAAAATCCGCCTTCCTCATGTCTAGCACCCTTGTCTTTGTGTGGCACTCTCTCAGTCATTATACTAAACCATACTGCTTGATGATCACTTGGTCCTAGGTTCTCACCCACACTTACTTCTGAGATTGTTGCCATTTGTAAGTACCAAATCTAAGATGATCTCTTTGCGAGTGGGCTCTATCACCAATTGCTTAAGGGACACTCACTATAATGAATTTAAAATGCCCCTACTTCTAGTGGAGCTTGCTGAAGACTCACCCCAGTTTACATCAGGTAGAATCGCCCATGATTGTTACCTCTCCTTTTAATGGCATTTTAGCAATGTCTTGTGCATTTCCTCATTGTCCTGGTAGCCTATATATCACTCCAGTATGAAGAATAACCCCCTGGGTTTCTTTGGTTACCCCAAGTGCCTCAGTTTTTTATATAATACTCCCTATTAAAGTTGAATTTAACCCTTTCTCAACATACATTAATACGCCTCCTCCAATTTTTCTGCTATAGCTAGGTCCCAGTCATGATTCTCATTGCACCATGAGTCCGTGATTCCCACAATATCCAGATTATCCCTTGGCATTATAGCAATTATTGCAATTTTTCTTGGTTGGGGAACAGCTATTTTTATTATTTGTATCACTGCCCCCCTCTCTAGTTGAAATGGTTTATAATAAAGCATTCAAACTGCTCACTTAGAATATCTGTTCCCACAGAAGATAGGTATAAGCCACCCCTTTTATACAGATTTCTGTTTTGCCAAATGGTATGGCTGTGTTTTATGAACCCAAATCCTTTCTCATGACACCACTTCCTAAACCACAGATTGAAATCACTAATCCGCATCATTCTACTTTTAAATCTGCGTACTGGCAGCACTTCAGAAAAAGTAACAGTATTTGTCACCTGCTCAAGAGCTTCCCAACTTTCTAAATTCATCTTTACAGCCACAACTCAAACATTGGCCAAGTCATTTATCCCAAGGTGGATAATGTCATCAACCTCCCTTTCCTTGCTCGCTGTCTTTAGAATATTTAAAATTCCTGTGGAGCTGTAGCTCCAGGCAAGCACCATATCAAACAATGTATAACATAATGTGTCAGGACATTCATAAATAGGAGATTTAGTTCACAATGTAGCTATATTTGGCTGCTCAGGGCCAAGGCACCTCCTGTAGGTGAGTTCCTGTATGTGTTGCAATATTTGTACCCAGGATGTTTTTAGTAAGATATTCTTCTATATGAAACTGTGCAGTGGCCATAATGCGGAGTGATCAGGAACCACAGATAACACAGGTCATGCTTCTATTCAAACATATGATATAGTAACCATCAATGTGGAATAACAGCAGAACAGGCAAAGCACCCATGCATGTGGGCTTCAGGTGTCTGTGTGTGCTAATTGAGTTGCTTGTAGGAGGATCATTGGTCTGGGAAAAAGATAAGTCCAGTCACAGCAACCACTTTGCAACTTGAAATATCTAAAGCTATATAAACGAGTGGTCTCCCTCGGTATTTAAGCAATGATGTAGAGAGTAACTTCAGAGGTAGTGCCTCACGAAATGGCAATTTCTCTGGGCTACTGGGCTTACTCTGTAAGGAAGAGGTCACACGGAGGATCAAGTTGCTGATTTTGTAGTGGGACTTTATCCAAAGCATGAATCCACAATTCATGCTTTAAAACACAGCTTTCATGCCTTATTAATTCTTCCGTTAAATCATTATTTTAAGGAGCAGCAGCAATGACTGTGGGTCTTTAAAGTACCCATCCACATATACCATGCCTATACATTTTTAGTAGAAAAAATGTACTCAGGGGGGCAAGATTTCCTAAGCTGCGGGTTTGGAAAATTGGAGATGTTGCCTATAGCAACCAATCAGATTCTAGCTCTCACTTTCCCATTACATACTAGAGAATGTCAGCTAGAATCTGATTAGTTGCTATTGGCAACATCTCCACTTTTACAAACCCGCAGCTTAGTAAATCTGGCCTAGGGTGTTTAGGAACTTACAGCACCAAAGACTTAGTGCCTGAAAATTATTTTATGTTGGTTCATCCAGTAGTGCAATTCCTATTTCAAATAGTGTGCACAATTGTGTTTATTTGTGTAAATGTTACATTCTCATTAATCACAGCAGAAATTATTGGGTTATATATGCTATTTACTTCTAACTATGCAGTAGGTTTATTAAACATAAAAATAAAAAATCAATTTTGAGGGTTCAGAAAACTTTTGATAAGACTATTATTTACTTAGAAAATGATAGCTTTCTGACTATCTGATTGCTATTGACAACACCTCCATTATCTCTCTTTGAAGTATTGATGTATCTCTTATTGTCTCTATAAGTCAATCTTAACTCATTTTTATATTTCACAAGATATATTTTTGGATCCTTTCTGAGCATCACTTTTGTTTTACAGGGAATATATTTCTTTGTAGAGTAACACAATATCACTGGCCAATTTGAGTTTTGAGTTTTTAGCTTTGATCTGTCTGAAGGCTTGTAGCTTGTTTTTATGCTACACCTTTAAGTGTCAAAAATTGATAAAAACGCAGAAGGAATTCTGATATTTTAGTTCCCATCTTATCGCACAATATTTTTGTCTCTATTGTTGTCCATATATTTTCAGTAATATACCTTTAACTGGCTGGACATAACTAGGGAGGGGAATATTTCCCAATCAATTAACAGATGTTTATTTTTTTCCTAACTGCTTCTAATTGTGTAATATATCCGATACAGGTATCCGTCTTTATGTAAGAGTTAAATGTCTCTCCACTACAACGTGTTTATTTGCAACAACTCTGATATTAGCCTATAATCCTGTCTTGTATGAAGGAGGCTATCTATAACATTGGACCGGATTCAGAGTTTTAGCGGATGCGGAAGGCGCAACACGCACCTCTGATTTGGCCGTATTTCTACTATTGCTACTAGCGCAAGCATGCCTCGTCATTCATGGGCATGCTTGGACTAGTAGTTCTACTGGCGGCAGCATGCCCTGGTTGCCCGTTTTTTATTTATTTATTTTCAGCGCTGGCGGGTTGCGGCGGAGGGAGTAGCGGGGGAAAGGGTTATTTATTTATTTTTTAAACTAATTACTGAACTGAGCTGAACCTACACTTACACCATTTTAAGAGATGGTGTAAGCGTAAGGCTTATTAAGCAGCCACCGGACCGCAGTGGAAACAGTATTTAAATATCATTCCACAGGCGCAGCCCGGTTGGATGCGATCACAGGCGGATTCTGTGCACGCTCCCGATCTGGACATGCATAGACATTTTGGTTGTGCTTCCGTCTGAAAAATAGACGGAAGCGCAGCTCTGAATCAGGTCCATTGACTCTTATTGGCTCCTCAAGAGATTGCCTATATTAAGCCTAGAATTCCTTTTTATAAAGAGGTGGATAATTAAGAGATCTATCCTTACACTGGCTCTGAACAGTTGATTATCACTCTTACATAAAGACCATGGATACACTTTAAATGTAACATTGCCTTTGTCCTGATAGTGGCATTATATTGAATTTGAGGGCTAATTAAGGTTTAAACTTACCCTATATTAGCTGATGCAAGGTCATAGCAGTTGCTCTCCATTTTTCTAGTTGAGCAGTTGCTATAGCCACCTTCAAATTTTTATAAGTTACTATTAATGTTCTCCCAACATTGTTTTTGATCACACTATTTTTGTCTTTTGATTCACCTACTTTATTTTTTTTGCTTTTACATTTCGCTGCCATTTGAGCCACGATCCTCTCCTTATTGCCCTCTAGATTCAATTGATTATATTGTTGGTGGTATAGATGTCTTTTCAACAATGCCAATATATGAAATTTATATATACTCTTTGTGACTTTTGGAGCTAAGTATTCAGAATTGGGGAATGCTTTAGGACCTACAATGGCCTAATAATTGTCTAATATTGGCTAGGGTGTGGTCTAGCGTATTTGCCGAACATCTTTTCAGGGAGCACTATAATACAGACTTCTTTGTTGTTTATTGTTTTGGCATATACATATATACACATATACCACAGTCTGTGTTTAAGCTGCTATAGAAGTTTTTTCTTTTCCTGGAGTCTTTAACTGCGCTATTTTTTGTCCCTTTGTTGTGCTCTTGCATTTCTTACATTATTAGTATATTCCTGCCAGGGGCGTTTTAAGAAGTGAGTGGGCCCTTGTGCAGGATTTGCACATGGGGCCCCCCCTTCTCTTACCTGAGACAGGTCCCACTGCAGGGGAGGGGGGGGGGACTAATTTGGAGAAGAGGGAAAAAATAGATGCTGAATGGTCCCACTTCCCCTGCCAACCCAGGGTGCATGCCACAGGGCCCCCTGTTCTGAGGGGCCCGTGTGCACTGCACACCCTGCACCCATTATAGATACTCCTATGAATCCCGCCCATTTAGTCTCCATTACAGTTCTGGTGTGAATTCTCAGTTCGACACAATTGTCTTAAGGATAGATACTTACTTATTTCTGAGCGTGGCTTCTATGTATTAAACAGATATATCTAATCAGAGTTAGTCTGGGGAGAGATCATAAATAGCTGGTTTGTGCTGTGGGTGGGGAGCCTTGTAGGACAAAACCTGTTACTGTGAATGGCAGTGACCAAACCCATGCGGTCACTGCCATTCTGCAAACTGATTTGGTTCTACAGGGCTCCCATAGGAGCCCTGTATTACCTTTACCGCACCACGTGACCGCCGGCAGAAGGAAGAGGCAGAGGAAAGGGAGAACACGTCAATGGTAAGTAAACATAGAGGCTGGAAATAAGGGGCAGAAAATAGTGACTGGACATAACAGGCAGACAATAGAGGCTGGACATAGGGGCAGACAATGGAGGCTGGACATTTAGAGGGGCAGACAATGGAGGCTGGACATTTAAAAGGGCAGACAATGGAGGCTGGACATTTAAAGGGGCAGACAATGGAGGCAAGACATAAGGGGAAGAAAATGGAGGCTGAACATAAGGGACAGAAAATGGAGGCTGGACATTAAAACAAGCAGACAATGGAAGCTGGAAATAAAGGGCAGACATGGAGGCTGGACATAAGGGGCAAACATGTAGGACAGGTAGGACAAATAATAAGGGGCAGATATATAGATGGCAGGCCTAATAATAAGAGGCAGACATATGGATGGTTGTCAAATAAAACTGGCAGGCACTAGACGCGCTGGTCTGGGCGGTAAAGACACACCCACTGGGTGGCACAAGACACACACCCTCTACCAGTCCGTTAAATTTTGTCCCTCTTTAGAATTCTCAAATGTTGGGAGGTATGCTATGACTATATATAT
>WWET01001278.1:7863-19016 GCA_011038615.1 Limnodynastes dumerilii | reverse complement strand
TACACGTTGTCGTGACAACCAGCAGCGCTCATTGCCAACACGCAGCGGAGTTTTCTTTCAACACAGCGTCTCTTCAGTGCTTAGGACTGCAAGCACCAGTATATTCAAGTTTGGACTACTACTGTGAGTGATTTGTTATCTATACCTGGGACTTATTGGCTGCATGTGAAGAGACTTTTAAGGAATTTATTTTCAGACTTTATTTATTATCCAATTTCTCAGTTCTTGCCCTGTAGGACTTATATACTGATTAATTAGAGGTATAGCTCCTCCATTTGTTTGTAGGTTCCATTGCCTCATTTAGAAATTTATTTGCATTTCACGATTTTGTTTATTGTTACACTGTGCCTTTACATTGTATTTGAATGTCAGTTAGATGTTCATCTCACATATCTAGTTTTGCGCTTTTTATATTGACCTTTTCACTTTTTCTTCTCACCATTACCCCCATCATAGGATCTATGTTGTTTTTCACACTTTTGTACATTTAATAATTTTAATCATTGTATTTATGACCTTTTAGAGTTTATCAATTAGAGGGTTAGTCCTCTCATTTTCGTTAGTCCCCAGTTACCCGTAGGAGCACTCTGATCATTTAACATTATCTTATTTTATTTCACCTTTGCTATCAATTGTTTTAGTACATTTATCATCACCCATTTATTTACATGTTCTTTTAGTGTGCATCGATTAGATTGTTAGTCCCCCTTTTTAGTTAGTCCCTAGCCATCTCTAGGTGCACTCCGATAATAATTTTACCATACATTTTACTTCTGTTCTAATAAGTTTATTGTCACCTTTGATTGTCTTTAGCGCTCACGCACCATATATATAATTTTTGCCATTGGAATCTTTTAGGGAATTGGTGGTATCCCTAGGTGAGGTTGAGCTGCTTGGTAGTTTTTAACTCTTAGTCCATAAATTAGAGCGCCCTTGTCTTCCACTTTCCAATACATATATACAAAGGGAATTAATAAAGGGTGGTTATTCAAAGGGCATAAATGGAGGCCAAACACATAACAAGAAACAGATTTGGGGGCTGGACACATATATAAGGGGCAGAAAAGGGTATCTGGACACACACAAGGGGCAAAAATGGATGGCTGGGCACATACAAGGGGCAGAAATGAGGAATGGACCTATTATAGGTCCATAAGTGGAGGATGGACTCTACACTATAGAAGAAGCCAGTATTGGATAGCTTGGCTTATATTCCAGAGACAAAAATGGGCCCTGGGCACATACAAGGGGTAGAAATGAATAGCTGGGTACAAACAGGGGCCAGAAATAGATGGCTGGACACATGTAAGGGGCACTCAGAATGACAGGAAAGGATGGCTGGAGACATAGAGGGGAAAAAATGTGTGTTTTATGACCGTAGCTAAGATGCAGTCTGTATTGTATGACAGTGATTAAGATGTAGTTTTTATTGCATACGTAATCTTTGTATGGTGGTCACTAGTATGTTGTCTGTGTTGTACGTATATCAGTGGGATACTCACTGGGTCACTATAACTGTGATATAATTGTATAATACATGATGTCACACTAAGCTGGTGAAGCAGTCTGTGGGTGCTGCTGATGTCATAGTATATTTGAAGAGTACAGTGTTAGAACTATCCTCTGACCTACTGCCTGTAGGACCAAAACATTTTCCATGAATGACGTGGTTGTATCAGATATTTGTTCAATCTATACACTGAATCACCATTGAAAAATTGTTACCGCCAAGGACAAACCATTAACTTATGGGCTGCTGCTATGGGCTTGCCAGCCAGCCCCTGAATCCAATCCTCCAACCCTCTCATAAAACTAATAAAATATATAGAGACAGAAGTTATTATGGGTTTAAACAAATGATATTTTGCAAGCAGATAAATCGGACCTGGAAAGACTTTCTTAAATGATACTAAAATATATTTGTAATTGCTACAGTTTTGTATACGTCTGTTATTATAGGCCTGATCTAGAGTGAGACATATGCCTGACAGTGTTTTTTGCAGTGTGTATGCCAAGAAAACAAGTGCACACAACTGCAGCATGCACGAACTAGAGCACAGCACATGGCATTGTGTTGTAGGATAGGCATGCACTGACATATGTACATTATGGGTGTGTTTCCGCGATAGAGACCAATCCAGATCCCAACTTTTTCGTAAGTATACACAATTTCAGCCAAGACATTTGCAAGTGCCATCTGGGACTTAGACAGGGCAGGGCTGATCTAGAATTTGGGCTGGATTCAGACTTAAGTAAGTGCTTGAAATTAGTTACTCCTGAGCTAAATCATGTGGATTGCAGGGGAGACATATTTCATCTGTTGCAAACAGTATTAGAGCTGAGAGGTGATGTTTAACATCCCAAGTCTAAATAACAGTGTGATAGTAACACTAGTCAGTATCTGTGTGCAGTAAGCAACTCAAAGATATATTTCTGCATGCAAAGAATACAATTAACTTGACTCTTCCCACAATCAACATGGTTTAGCCCAGGAGTAACTAATTTCAAGCACTTACTTAAGTCTGGATCCAGCCCTTTGAGAGTAAGTGCAAACATAAGGGACCTGATTCAGAGTTTTAGCGGATGCGGAAGTCGCAACTGCTAAAACGTAGAAACACGCACCTCTGAATTGGCTGTATTTAAAAAACAAACAAACAAAAAAAAAAAGACAGTCTGAGCCTTAATTGCTCCGACCGCACGGCTTTTAGTTTTGTTAATAAAAATAAAAACCCCCTCCCCAGCCTGCCCCGCCACCCGCAAGCACTGAAAATAAATACAGAATGGCCCGCCCAGGCATGCTGTCGCTAGTAGAACTACTATTGCAAGCATGCCCATGAATGACAAGGCATGCTTGTGGTAGTAGCACTACTATCGGCAGCATGCCCTGCCCCAAAAAGCGTTAGATACCATGGCATTAAAAAAAAATGTATATACTGTGCCCTTCCAAAAAAACAAATATTTAAACATCCCAAGTGCCCCCCATAATCTTAAATACTAAAATAATGCAAATGCCCCGTCCCTTTCATTAAAAAAAATGACATGTGCCCCTTAAAAATAAAAAATAAAATAAAAAAAAGCCATGTCCTTGTCCCCTTAAAAAAAATTCAAATAGTGGGCACATACTTTCAATAATAAAACTAGCGCCATGTGCCCCTTAAATAAAAATATTAAAACAATGCCCAAAAAATGCCCACACAAATAAAAATAAACCATACTTACCTGCTCTGATGGGGGTCCAGTCTTGTAAGCTTTTAATCCGGGGGTGGCCGTGGCAAAATAAAAACCCTATACAGACCATGTTCTCCACCGCAGGACATCCCGACGCTAATGACAGGTCTACTGTCATCGGGGTATATTTATACCTTTTGGGCACTGCCACTGTTATTGTGAGAATGAGAATTCAGTGTCAGAATTCTCACGGTCGGATGCGATCACAGACAGATTCTGTGCGCGCTCCCGATCTGGGCATGCGCAGTAGACATTTTGGCTGCGCTTCCGTCTGAAAAATAAACGGAAGCGCAGCTCTGAATCAGGGCCAAAATGTGCTTATTAATTAGAAATTTTTGCATGCATGGAACATACTCTGCATTTGCACACAGGATTCGAGACTCGGTCTTGACCCTACAATAGTATGAGATCACTGAACGAACGTTAATCTTATCACTTCATTAAAGGTATAGAAATGTTGTTTATGCTTTGTGCTGACAGCCTAGAGAGATGAAACATGTTGCATATTTTTATTGAATACATTGAATTTTATTTATATATTTATCTATATATTTTGCATACTTGCTTTGTCATTTAACAGAGAATACTAACACAATGCATAAACAACATTTTCAATATAACATAACAGTATAACATATATAGAACTCTCTTAAAATAACAATTATTTGCATAGAGTTTTCCAATCTTTTTGATATTTTTTTTTTAATTATATTTACTAAACTGCAGAAAAGGAAAAGTGGAGATGTTGCCCACAGTAACCAATTAGATTCTGGATCTCTCTCTCTCTTTTTTTTTTTTCTATTATGTACAAAAAAAATGTCAGTTTAATCTGATTGGTTGCTATTGGCAACATCTCCACTTAGTAAATCTAGCCCTTAGTCTGGATTACACCCTATAACTTCAGTGTATATATTTGTACAATAAAATGCACTTTCACATTTGCATGCAGTGAAAAAAAACATATTTTCTAAATATATCAACTGTAAATCATGTACATCCCACAATATTTTATTTTCATACGTCTGAATAAATAAACTTTTCAATCTTCGAAGAAGTGTTTATCTACATTTACATTCTTATTAATGTGTTTCTGTTCAGAATTTTTCTCTTGTGTAACACAACTCCTGGCAACACAATTTCATGTTTAAGGAAGGATTGATTTCCTGATAATACTTTGCATGCCTTAAAATGTTTTAGCTTTTTCTACATATATGTTTATTTAACTATCTACAAATTTATACACAAATCTGAATTTGACAGTTTAGAATATTTTACATGTTTAGAAATAGCACAAACAAGTAATTAATGTGTCACAATCCTTTTAACGAACAGAGTAAAATATGCAATTTGTGATTACCTTGTGACTTTCTTTCTCAGCTCTCCTTCAAGGATTAACTGCTGATGAGAAAAGTGTTTGAAACTTTCACAATGCACCAGATGGGCTGGTTCAGTTGAGCAATGGGTTTTGAGTTCAGGAAATAACTGCAGTTGCAAAACGTCCTTATCTTCTTAATTAAAATCATCTCAAAGGGCATTTGGAATGGAAATCATATTGCCTACATAACTGATTTCTCCAAGACTGCAATTTTAAAGTGCTTTTATTGCTGGGAATATATTTAGGGAACAGAATGTTCTCTTTCTTAATCAACACTTTACACCCTTTTCCTTGGTTGTGAAAATAAACTGGTGTCCTTAATGAGGTAGTATATTAAAAAATAAAATTAAAAGCAATGATTAAGGGCCAGATTTACTAAGCTGTGGGAAAGGAAGATGGGAGATGTTGCCCATAGCAACCAATCAGATTCTAGCTTATATTTTCTAGTATCAAATAGGAAAGTGAGAGCTAGAATCTGATTGGTTGCTATAGGCAATATCTCCACTTTTCCTTTCCCACAGCTTAGTAAATCTCGCCCTTACTGTGTTTTGTAAAAATTTTTATTGCTAAACGTTAATTAAATACATTTTACATGTGAATCTAATTGTGATATTATTGTGTTGTCCACCAACAATTTATTGTCTCCTTTTCAAAATTTCCCTGAAGTAAAGTAAAGACAAAGAAAGGGCTGACAGACACATAAATTACTGCCAGAATGTCATGAGATTCCTGAGGGGAGAATGTAGGCAAGAGAAAATCTTATAATGAAAACAGAGCTCTGGGAGTAAAAGAAGGGGCCTCCAAAGTCTCATTCCTTATACAAGAGTGTGTGTTCATTACTGGCGCAATACACTGATATTGGTTTTGTGTATAGTATTGGTACTGTTCCAAAAGAAAAGGAATAGTAGCCAGACATAGTTAATCTATAAATTTAAAGAACAATGGGGTAGATCCTGAACAACGTTTGCAGTACGTTTGTTCGCGTAGCGAATTTTCGCGTACGTAAATTCGCTACGCTACCCTTAACACACCCCCTGCACGGCCGTATTTTGTGAAAATACGCTACCCAAACCCTACCTTAACTTTTCCATACGTAACTGAATACGTCCGCTAACGGGCGTACAGACTACGTGAACGTACGCAGCTTAGCACGCCCATACTGTACACTTTAAATACCCCCCCGCCTACTTCACGTAATTCGCACGTAGTCGTCGCTAACGTAATTTTGGCACGCCCACACGTAATTACTTACGTTCGCAATACGTGAAATATCCTTACGTTAGAAAATACGCTATGCGAATGTGCGTATTTTCTGCGGTGCGCATGCGCAGTTCGATCAAATCTGCGAATTTACGTGTCTGCCACACGTAAATTCGCAGAAATGCGTAGAACAGGATCTGCCCCAATGTCTTATAATTCAGGCTTAGGTTGCTTCTGGCGCAAATACACCTTAGATAAAGTAGTAGAACCAGTAAACTGCTGAAGAGTAAAAAAATATAAATCTTTAATTAAATCACATTAAACATTTAGACAAATATTTTAGTGATTGAAGACATATTGTGACATATAAACAGCCCTTGAAATATATAAAACATGAATGTCATATCTTTAAACAATGTAACAAGTTGCAGTTGATACATAGCATGTTGCTACACGAGTAATTGGAAGACAGCAGGGAGGCTAAGCTATACTAAAGTAGTGGTGAGAAAACTATCCCTACTCTATACTACCTAGTGGCCTCACGGACACGCTTCACCCTTCCGGGCAGTATTCTAGCCCTTGGTACTGCTCCACACAACATGCAGTCTTGCTCATGGAGATCCTAATATGCATAATAACGCAAAAAAATGAGAAAAAATATTTTCTATTGGCACAGAGGTGCTATTAAGGACCAGATAAATTAGAGTAGATGTGTCTTGATGCATGAGATACACCACAAGGTGCTTTGCTTTGTTTAAAGATAGAGCACTAAATGAGTGCACTGTGGTACAATAGTGAGTGTTCAAATCCCCTGCCTGCCACCAGGGGAATGAAAGAGCCACCCTTAATGAATATCCATATATAAAAAAGCTTATATATTATAGTTGTAAGTTACCTTGATGAATAAGAGACTGTCATTTGCAAACCTCCACAGTGCGGAAAAACCTTTACATGACAAGACTCTTACTGACTGAGTCTATTTAGTGACTTAGGCCTGGATCCAGACCAGACATATGGAAAGTATGCGGGGGGTATGAAACTTCACACTAGGGCCGTCTTAACAGTATTGTAGGCTCTGGCCTAAGCAATGCACAGAGGAGGCCCCTACCACACTCTTCATGATTTTGCAAGTAGGGACTAGTGCATGGTGCCAGGGCTCTTACTGGAGCCTCCGATCCCTTGCACAAGCAGTACATCCATACGTTGTGCCAGGACTGGGCGGATGACCTGCTTTAGCAAGAAACTGGCAGTCAGGTGCTTTCCCCGGCGCACATCAGGACAGTCAGTCCGAAAATGCTTTGACTGCAGAGGGTGAGCATGGAAGGCAGCAGTGCTCAAGGGCCCTCTAGACTTGTGGGGCCAATTGTGCCCAGTGGAAAAGAAGGCCCTGCTTCACACGGAAGAAAGGAGTGCACGCCCCCTGTCACTCCCCTCTTTCGGAAGGAGTTCCGGGCACTTACGTGTCAAGAACCCTACCTTATCTTCTACAAAAGGATCTGCGTTCGTTTTAAAGTAGATCTGTGCATAAGTGCTGTTCCCTGCTTCGACCCTTTATTTACATGCCTATCCCTACCTGTATGGCGGGGATTCGGCATGTGTAATTAAAGGGCCGACCCCTTCATTGGAATTTCTAATGTACAGGACTGTGTTCCGTATGTTATAAGTTACGCTAGCATGCGCCGATGTTACAAACTACGGGGTAGATCCAGAACTACATTTGCCGTACGTTTATTCGCGTAGCGTATTTTCGTGTGCGTATATTCTATACACTCCCCTAGTAACACCCCTTGAACGTACGTATTTTGTCAAAATACGCTTTCCAAACCCTACCTTAACTTTTGTCAACGTAACCGCAGTGATACGCACACGTACGTATGGGCAACACGAATTTACCCAGCTAAGCACGCCCATACTGTACACTTTAAATACAAACCCCCGCCTGCTTAACGTATTTCAGACGTATTTTGGACTCACATAAAATTAGCACGTCCACACGTAAGTATTTACGTGACACATACGTGAATGGCCCATACGTTCACAATTACGCTACGTTACGGAGCGTATTTTCTATGGTGTGCATGCGCAGTACTTACCCAAAGGCGATTTTACGTCTCCGCCACGCGTAAATTCGCTCCGAAGCGTTGTTCTGGATCTGGGCCCAACTGTTTAAGTCCCCCGACTTAGTTGTGGATCCAGCCCTTATTGACTGCTGTTGGGAAAGCACAAAGACTATTGAATTTCAAATGATTAGAGTAAGTACGACTGTAAATAATGTAAAGTCATCTGTTTTTAAATGGACACTAACGTCCATTTATTCTACTATTTATTTGGGCACCAGGTCATACATAATACTTAAGTCATCAACCAAAATTAGTGTAGACAGACTAAATATTCATTGTAACCTAAGTACGAAAATCTGCACGCACAGATTGAATCCATAAGTAAGAGGCCAGTGCACTCCCATGATGCACACCTCTCACATGCAGGTTTTAGCTGACTTCCGTGTGCATAACCGTGCCTTATTTCTCTGCACGGATCTCAGTATATATGGAACACATGAAAAGATGAAAGTGGCTAACACTGCACAAATTAAATGGCTTCCCCCGCCCACATTGTGTAATTTCCATCATGCGCAGGGATGTCATTACCTGTACATACAGAGATCCGATGAGTAACATCTGCCACATGCTAACTTACAGTCTGACAAGCCTATATTGTGCTTGTCAGTTTATTGTTGCATGAATTTGTGAGCAAAACAAATAATACATTCCCCACTAAAAATGAACTTCATTACTAGTGGTCAACCCTATCACCTATTTATCTTATCCCATCCAATATATTATTAATGCACATCTTATATTATATTAGGGGCAGTATGCAAAGTGTGCTGTAACCGTCACTTTTTTCAGAATATGATTTGCCAATTTTACATTGGCTCTATCTCTTTTTAGATCCAGAATTTGTAAATTATGCATGCCCCTGCTCCAACATCTTAAAGGAGCCTAATGGTAGGCCACTATTTCTTTGCATTTGTTTATATGTCTGTAGTTTATTGCTGTAATCTGTGTGTTGGGGTTGTCTATTGGGAGCATATCTGTAAACTGAGGAAAAGTTGTCTGTAGTTTTCTGTTGCTGTTATTTGTAGGGGTGAAATATAGAACTCTTGGTAATGTGTGCTTGGAGGTATCGCTTTCATGTGTTTTAGTAGTCAGTGGTATTTTTGTAATGTAGGAGGGTGATGTATGGTATTGCTATAATATATGACGACGGTATGGGTTATTTTATTATTTTGTGAGGGCAAAATGGGATATTGCAATATTATGTGAGGGTGATGGAGAGTACTGAAATATTGTTTGAGGAATATATGGGGTGCTGCTGTAATATGTAGGATTGTGCAGTGAGTAGAAAGAGGTATTGCTGAAACATGAGGGTAGGGTAATGCTAACCCTCAAGGCTGGAGTGGGACAAAAATTTTGCCCTGGCATTTGAAGTACACAAACCCACCTATTGTTGCATGTGGGTAGATAGATAGATAGATAGATAGATAGATAGATAGATAGATAGATAGATAGATAGATAGACGGCATAGTGACAGCAGATAAGCCACTTGGCCAATCCAGTCTGTTCTTCCTTTGAAAATTTTTCTCTACTGATTTATATCCAAATATTATATTTGATCCAAGCTATACATTGTTACATGATTATATATAAGTTGGTAAATAATTTATCACACCAAATTAAATGTCCAAACATGTAAAGATGCTGTTTTATTGTGAGAATTTTGCTGATAGGCTAAGACCAGACACCATTTATAACCATGGCAATGCATAAGATAAATGTATAGATACTGTTCCAAACAATTAGCATTCCAATAGGTACTCAGCGCTATAGTGATGTCAAATATACAGCAAATACACGTGACAGTTAAATATAAATGGAGCACACATCACAGATTTTCAACGAAACGTATCGGTTTTTCTACTGTTATTAATATTATTCAAAACTAAAACATCGGATTAAAAAGCTAATATTAATACTAATGTACCTCGGTGATAGTGATGGAAAGATGTGCTCTATCCTGGTGATGGTGCTGGTGATTTTTCTGCTCTTTTTAGCATCACAACGTCATATGACTAATGCAGTTACAACACTACAGGGAGCTGAGAATCACCACGTCTCTGCAGAGGAAGGGGACAGCTTGCAGCTGTGCACCAAAACTGACCATTTTTATTCTATGTTTTCAAATGTTTATCCAAGGGTCAAATTCAAATTCCCCATTAAAGTAGTAGCAATAATTTATGATGGTGAAAAACAGACACATGAAACATAAACATGCCTGCTGGTTGTCTAGACTGCAGCTGCAGCACAGAGACTATAGCTCTGTGCGTGGCACTGATAACAGACAAAACCTACCTCATTTGAAGCTGTGCGGTTCATACGTGATCTGCAGCCTCACTTCTGCCTGGCCTAGATAAGCAGATGTTACAGGGCTGCCAGGTAAGTGCTTTGCATTGCACAGATGCCAGATACTGTGCCATCTCCAAACCTTTAATATATACCACATGTGAACATGGCTCACTATATGACACAAATGTGGGGTATAAGAGGTCTGGGAAAGACATATAATATATATAGGGTATATTAGGATCTAGTAATGTTACACTATCTACAGTATATAGTGTGCCACTGCCAGACCTATAATATATCCCACATATATTTTATATATTGGGTCATTCAAAGACCTCTATTATACCCTACATATATTATTATTAGAGTGCCAGTCCAAAAAACCCCAAAAAACATGACATGCATTTTTTTTACAGTGTGTCATCACGAAATCCTTAATATACCTCACATTTATTACATGTGCAAGAACATGTATAATTCTTTAATCTACATAAGTAAAATGTAATGTGCGCAGCACCCCCTATAAACCTTAATCCCACCCAGATCACACCACTAAAGATGGACATGTGCAAGCCTTCCTTTAATCAGGAAAGCAAATTTACACAATATATAATAATATACAACAATTTAATGAACTGACGTGTTACACCACCCGCAGCAGTGGCAACCAGCCAAACTCCTGACAGCTCTGTGGGATCATGCTATTAAAACAAAACATTTGCTTTGTGAATTACAGTGAATCCTAGCATAAAGCATAAACTACCTATCCACTAAACAACATTAAACAGGACAGTGTAACAAAGTTATACTTACGACTACTTGATGATTTTAACCTTTTACATGAACAGCCTTCTGCCAAGGTACACCTGGAAGTTCCCAAAAGCACAGAAGGACTGGTGTGTGTTAAGAGGAAACTGTAACCCTGTCAAGGGGGGTATCCTGC
>WWET01001277.1:389341-412453 GCA_011038615.1 Limnodynastes dumerilii | reverse complement strand
ATGTAATTTGGACTAACGTAAAATCGGCACGCCCACACGTAAGTATTTACGTGACACATACGTGATTGGCCCATACGTTCACAATTACGCTACGTTAATGTGCGTATTTTCTATGGTGCGCATGCGCAGTGCGTACAAAGCAGCGATTTTACGTCTCAGCCACGCGTAAATTCGCTCCGACGCGTAGTTCTGGATCAGGCCCATTGTGTGATTGTATTTTTTACAGTCACTGTGTAGTGTACAGTGTGTAAGGGTCCAGCATTATGCAGGCAGGGGCTTAGAATCATTAATACAGTTTTGAAAAGATGTCACATCATTAGGAAGAACTTCAATGAGTGCCCAGCTTAGGATTTAGAATATAGTAAATAATGTTTTATGACTGCATAGAGAAATGTATTAACACCAGTTTACATAAAATACGAATAGCTACAACATCAAACTACTGTATTTAAAACCATGATGTTGTTCTAATGTAAAAAATCAAACAAATCTGGATGAAAAATATGTAGTTAATACAAAAGTCGAAGTAACGTTCCATTATTTGGATGTCTGGATCCCAGAGCTCAAAGGGATGTTCCACAGCCCCTCTGCTCACTATATAATATGCACTGTGACTGTGGTTGCCATGGAACACATTACACCGCCTGTCCAATCGTGTGCGGTGATCCAGCTGTACAGTACTTCTTCCACACATGTTCAGACAGGTGGCAGTGCTGCGCATGCGCCGGATGGAGGGGGGGTGCGAGTTGCCTGCCCCCTATACGTAAATCTGCCTGTGTTCTTGGCTATATTAATATGGATTAGATCCTCTGTATACACATGCGGGGCATGCAATACTGAAACTTACCCCTGACAGTGAGGTAACTGTGAGCGAGGTCGGCGAAGGCTTTGGCAAGTCTCCAGTGTCCGTCTCCATGCACGATTCTGCTTAGGGCCACACAGCGGATGAGCTCCTTGTGTGCTCTGAGCCACTGTTTAAATAATAACAAAAGACTTATGTACACCAGTCACAAACTATGCATTCAGTGCCCAACAGTACATGAAGTATTTCCCATTAACATCAATGTCCTAGAAAGGAAAGTGACCATGGAGTCATAATGGGCAAGTTCCAGAACAACGCTTGTGAGCGAATTTACGCGTGGCGGAGACGTAAAATCGCCTTTAGGTAAGTACTGCGCATGCGCACCATAGAAAATACGCTCAGTAACGTAGCGTAAATGTGAACGTATGGGACATTCACGTATGTGTCACGTAAATACTTACGTGTGGGCGTGCCAATTTTATGTGAGTCCAAAATACGTGTGAAATACGTTAAGTAGGCGGGGGTTTGTATTTAAAGTGTACAGTATGGGTTGCGTAAATACGTGTTGGCCATACGTACGTGTGCGGATCATTGCGGTTACATTGCCAAAAGTTAAGGTAAGGTTTGAAAAGCGTATCTTGACAAAATACGTACATTCAAGGGGTGTGCCGAGGGGAGTGTATAGAAGGTACGCACGCGAAAATACGCTACGCGAGGAAACGTACGGCAAACGTAGTTCTGGATCTACCCCAATGTCCTTACATTTCCTCCTTCTGGAGGAAAATGTAATAATATACGTAGGGGCTTGATAATGCAATTTGTGCCATTAAGCCCCGCCCATTCTTAGCAGCGCTATTAGTCACAGCATTGATAGACAGGGGGGTGGGACTTAAGGCAGTGATTGCATAAAAGCACATCATCCCATGCCAATTACTCACTACGCCGTAACCCATAGCAGTGCTGAGGATGGGTCCGGGGCTTAATAGATTCAATTCTGGCATCAAGCCCCTCTGTGGCTAAATGCCTGTTCTTCCAGGATTCCAGGAACGATGCCCAAATTCCATGGGCCAGACTTACTAAGATGCGGGTTTGGGAAAAAGGGGATGTTGCCCAGCAACCAATCAGATTTTAGCTGACATTCTCTAGTACAGCCCTGGCCAACCTGTGGCTCTCCAGGTGTTGTGAAACTACAACTCCCAGCATGCTTTACCTGCTTAGGTATAGCTGATAACTGACAAAGCTGGGAGTTGTAGTTTCACAACACCTGGAGAGCCACAGGTTGGCCAGGCCTGCTCTAGTAGGTCATTGGAAAGTGAGATCTAGAATCTGATTGGTTGCTATACACAGCTTAGTAAATCTGGCCCCATGAGTCCTCCGGACATTCCTGGAAAGTTGGCAAGTATGAATAATGTATAAGAAGGTATTACAATCAGGGCTGCCGCAACACATCACCGACGCTCCACCTATATGTAACGTCACGTGTGAAGAGGCGGAGCACCACAGATTAACAGCAGGCCGTCATACAGGAAAGCCCTTTCCTACACAGACACTGGCCCGCTAATGTGCAGCTCTCAGCAGCAAGTATTGGCGGTAGGATTCTTCCGATAGCTGCTGCTGCAGAACTAAGGTAAGTATCAACGGGCCCCATCTGTCTCCGGGACCCCCATGATGACAGCCCTGATTACAATAGAACATAAAGGGGGGACTTAGCAATCACCAAGCCTGTGCAGTTCCCTATTGTGTGTGCATAAGCCGATCTCAGCATGCTCACTGGGGGCCGTATTCACAGATCCGTTTTCTGGTGGAGTTGCGTGCGTATTTTTACGATCGGATGAACGGCGCATGCTTAGTAACTTTATTTACAAAAGTTACTAAAATATACGCATGGAAGTGCTTTAGGCTCGGACATGTGACTCGCACTTGGGGACATACGTACGGAGGGGCGGGGTTGAAATACATACCTGAAAATTTACATGAAAGAGGGTGGGGGAGGCATTTAAATGAGTCTTTGAGGGCGTGGTTACATTGAATAGCACGTACGGCATACATATACGCACGTAAGTACACACATAAAGATAGAGGTGGTCTATGGAGGCGTAAGTGTACGACTGCACGGCCATGAGAGGGGAGTATCATGGGTGTTGCTGGGTTTTGGCTTGCTACGTGCGTATAACTGCGTACTTTTAAAAAACGGATCTGTGAATACGGCCCTGGATCTAGAGACCACGCCCTGGGCTTCCAGTTGCAGATTTGTTCAAAATAAATAAATAAGAAGATAAATAAAGTTACAAATGAAAAAGTAAAATAATAATAAAAACAAAAACAAAACAAAAAAACAAAAAAGGAAAATTGCTTTATTTAACCAGTCCCGATTGTTGCTATCCAGATAAAAAAAAAAACTATTGGCAACGGGAGAACATTTTAAAAGTAGGACATTTTGAAATAAATAGATGCTTTGGAGTGACACCAAGTCTCAGAACCACAATGCAGGAATTGTCTATGTTTATGTCTAGTTTATATAACACATAATAGATATTTAAATATTTGATCTGTTTTTCTTTCAGCATTTTATAATTTATCCATTTTGACCTGGCAAAGTATTCTATAATTTCTAACCTAGGTCTGGGCATTAAACAGCGAATGCCACAATAATACTCCCCAAAGTGGATTCAAACACACAAGACATGTATGTAATAATTGTATAACCAGAAGCATAACCACAGGGGGTGCACACAGCAAAGTTCACTTTCGGCTGTCCCTATTTCGAATAGCTGCCATTTTAGATTTTTTTTAATGAATGGATGAGTATGCAGATCGCCATTCATTTTCAGAAGCACCGCTGAACCCGATGCACACACACCACAGGAGAGGTAAGTAACCTCTTAGGGGACTTTTAGTGTTAGGGGAGGGTTAGGGTTAGGCTATGGAAAAGGGAGGGTTAGGGTTAGGCTGCAGGGAAGGTAGGGTTAGGGTCGGGCTGCGGGGAAGGGAGGGTTAGGGTCAGGCTGCGGGGAAGGGAGGGTTAGGGTCAGGCTGCGGGGAAGAGAGGGTTAGGGTGAGACTGCGGGAAGAGTGGGTTAGGGTCAGGCTGCGGGGAAGGGAGGGTTAGGGTCAGGCTGCAGAGAAGGGAGGGTTAGGGTCGGGCTGCGAGAAAAGGAATGTTATGGTTAGGGTCATGGAAGGGGAAGGTTAGGGTTAGATTTTCTTTACTTACCTTTCGTGTTCAGTGCTCTGGAAATTGACTGCTTCGCCTCTTCGAGGCAAAAGCAATTGATTTCACAGTGTGTTTTGAACCGGCTAGGAGAGAATGGCCAAGTCGCAATAGGGTAATTCTCAGCGGGGACCAACAAACAATCAGCCTACTCTTCCTGTTAAATAACTATCATTGTCCGGCTGACCATCTGTTCATTGCTGCAGACCCATTATGCCCTGGAAGCACCCCTTGGACTAACTATTCGGGACAGAATACTAGCACCATGCAACACTGGGCTACTCTCTCCGCACCAGACGGCTAGGGGACCTCTAAGTCACCTGTCAAGGAATGTTACCTAACAGCATATTACCAAACAAAATAATGTTCCAATTGGTGGACAGAGAATCTGGTTATTTTAGGGCTTCTCCGTTGAAGTTTTCCCATAAGAGAAGAGCATTTTCAGAGGTTTGCCAAATGTTAAGTATTCAAAAAAAGACATATTTGTCCTCCTATACCCTACTAAGCTAAGGGTGGCCAATTATCCTGAAATGACTGGGGAATTTAATCCACTGACAAGCGCAAAAAGGTCTGTGCGTATCTTAAATTAAATAAAAAATTCATCCGGACATTCTTGCAACAAACACACTGCAGGGATGGATCCACGCTCAGGTTTAGTTGGCTAGTGGATTGCCACACTTCCTGCCATCAGACTAAGTCAGGCTGCGAGGAAGGGAGGGTTAGGGTTAGAGTCGTAGAAGGGGAGGGTTAAGATCAGGCTACGGGGAACAGAGGGTTAGGGTGAGACTGCGGGGAAGAGAGGGTTAGGGTGAGACTGTGGGGAACAGAGGATTAGGGTGAGACTGCGGGGAAGAGAGGGTTAGGGCGAGACTGTGGGGAACAGAGGATTAGGGTGAGACTGCGGGAAAGAGAGGGTTAGGGTGAGACTGCGGGGAAGAGAGGGTTAGAGTGAGGCTGCGGGGAAGAGAGGGTTAGGGTGAGACTGTGGGGAAGAGAGGGTTAGGGTGAGACTGCGGGGAAGAGAGGGTTAGGGTGAGACTGCGGGGAACAGAGGGTTAGGGTGAGACTGCGGGGAACAGAGGGTTAGGGTGAGACTGCGGGGAAGAGAGGGTTAGGGTGAGACTGTGGGGAACAGAGGGTTAGGGTTAGGGTAATAGAAGGGGAGGGTTAGGGTAAGGACTAGGGAATGGGTTGGGGATTCTTAGCATTTGGAGCACCATCTTCAAGGCAGAAGCAATCGATTTCCCAGCCAGTTCGGAAATGCTTGGGAGCGAACGGCCCTATCGAAATAGGGCCGCTCACAACGGGGACCCCACACCCAGGCCGGTGCTAGGGTATTCGGCGCCCCCCTGCAAAGTTTAAATTAGCCCTCTCCTGTTTAACAATTTAACATTATAGTTTATAGATTATAGTTTCCATGTAAGCGCCATGAAACACAATCTTGTAGCCATAACAAAAAAATGCAAATCATAGTCACTACTACACAATACAGACAGCCTCCTAGTCTCATCAATACAATTCCTACTTCATCCTAATCACCGCCACATAATACAGACTATATATCTTAGTGACAGCCATACTATACAGACATTATCCTAGTGACTGCTATACCATACAGGACACCATACAATACAGATCGCATCCTTCCGACCACTGTAAAATAAATTCAACATTCTTGTAACCACAATGCAGTTAAAAAAGGTCTCCTTGTGTCTCCATGCTGTCCATCCCTGCCCTGTATGTCTGTACTGTATAGTATTATGTACTATGCTGTCCATCCCTGCCCTGTATGTCTGTACTGTATATTATTATGTACTATGCTGTCCATCCTTGTCCTGTATATGATTATGTACTATGCTGTTCATCCCTGTCCTGTATGTCTGTACTGTGTATTATTATGTACTATGCTGTCCATCCTTGTCCTGTATATGATTATGTACTATGCTGTTCATCCCTGTCCTGTATGTCTGTACTGTGTATTATTATGTACTATGCTGTCCATCCTTGTCCTGTATATGATTATGTACTATGCTGTTCATCCCTGTCCTGTATGTCTGTACTGTGTATTATTATGTACTATGCTGTCCATCCTTGTCCTGTATATGATTATGTACTATGCTGTTCATCCCTGTCCTGTATGTCTGTACTGTGTATTATTATGTACTATGCTGTCCATCCTTGTCCTGTATATGATTATGTACTATGCTGTTCATCCCTGTCCTGTATGTCTGTACTGTGTATTATTATGTACTATGCTGTCCATCCTTGTCCTGTATATGATTATGTACTATGCTGTTCATCCCTGTCCTGTATGTCTGTACTGTGTATTATTATGTACTATGCTGTCCATCCTTGTCCTGTATATGATTATGTACTATGCTGTTCATCCCTGTCCTGTATGTCTGTACTGTGTATTATTATGTACTATGCTGTCCATCCTTGTCCTGTATATGATTATGTACTATGCTGTTCATCCCTGTCCTGTATGTCTGTACTGTGTATTATTATGTACTATGCTGTCCATCCTTGTCCTGTATATGATTATGTACTATGCTGTTCATCCCTGTCCTGTATGTCTGTACTGTGTATTATTATGTACTATGCTGTCCATCCTTGTCCTGTATATGATTATGTACTATGCTGTTCATCCCTGTCCTGTATGTCTGTACTGTGTATTATTATGTACTATGCTGTCCATCCTTGTCCTGTATATGATTATGTACTATGCTGTTCATCCCTGTCCTGTATGTCTGTACTGTGTATTATTATGTACTATGCTGTCCATCCTTGTCCTGTATATGATTATGTACTATGCTGTTCATCCCTGTCCTGTATGTCTGTACTGTGTATTATTATGTACTATGCTGTCCATCCTTGTCCTGTATATGATTATGTACTATGCTGTTCATCCCTGTCCTGTATGTCTGTACTGTGTATTATTATGTACTATGCTGTCCATCCTTGTCCTGTATATGATTATGTACTATGCTGTCCATCCCTGTCCTGTATGTCTGTACTGTATATTATGTACTATGCTGTCCATCCCTGCCCTGTATGTCTGTACTGTATATTATTATACACTATGCTGTCCATCCCTGCCCTGTATGTCATGTGTCTCCAGCTCCCAGTATTCCCCATCATATGTCTCTAGCTCCCCAGTATTCCCATTATGTGTCTCCGGATCCCAGTATTCCCCATCACGTGACTCCAGCTCCCGGGATTACCCATCATGTATCTCTAGCTCCTAGTATTCCCATCATGTGTCTCCAACTCCCAGGAGGTTTGCAATCTGCTGCACTATGTAACTGCCGGTGACTGATACAGGAACCTCCTTCCAGCCACGCACCATAGCGGGGAATGGGGGGATGAGCTTCTCTGCAGCCTGTCACTGGTCTAAGCACAAGACATGCCTCCTGTAGCTAAGTACAAGACACGCCTCCTGTGGCTCAGTACAAGACCCACCTCTTGTGCCTTGGCACAAAATACGCCTTGTGTTGTTCAGCATAAGACACGCCTCCTCTGACCAAACAAAAGACAAGCCTCCACTGGCAGAGCGCAATCCACGCCCCCTCTGGCTGAATACACGCCTCCTCAGACTCAGCGTCACATGTGAGAATTATCCTGCATGCTACAGTATATATGTAATTTCTTCAGCTAGTAAATGTTGGGGGCCTGTTATATATAGAGGGTTCAGTATATGACTATAAGACAGACCCTAAGTCCTCACCTCATTGTCTCTGATAAAGCGTTCTACCAGGGCCTGAGCTCTGGATAATTTAGCCAATGGAAGTGATTGGCTCTCTGGTTGATGGACATGATTCGCTGGTGGGTCAGGTGCCCTCTCAGTGTAGTCCAATAGACTGCCGTCCTTATCCTCCTCTGTTTCAGGAAAGGTTAAGGCTGTCTTGGGAGTCCTGTGCAATACATACAATGTAGTCACAATGGGCCTGATCCAGAACAACGCATCGGAGCGAATTTACGCGTGGTGGAGACGTAAAATCGCCTATTTCTAAGTACTGCGCATGCGCACCATAGAAAATACGCTCATTAGAGTCAATAATACATTCGATTTATGTGAAGTAGGTGGAGGTTTGTATGTAAAGTGTACAGTATGGGCGTGCTAAGCGGAGTACGTTCACGTAGTCAATACGTCCGTTAGCGGACGTACGCTGTTACGCGAAAAAAAGTTAAGGTAGGGTTTGGGAAGCGGAACTCGGTGAAATCCTTACATTCAAGGGGTGTGCCTAGGGGAGTGTATAGAACATACGCGTGCGAAAATACGTTACGTAAGGAAACGTATTGCACACGTAGTTCTTGATCTACCCCAATGTGCAATATTATACTTTATAGTAATGTGCTTTCTTGTCTAAACTTAGCTCTCGCATACCCCTTTACATGTAGGACAAGGACTTTTCCAGATTACAGATACTGACGCTTCTCATTGTCCAATGTCATGGACATAAATGAAAACCACCCAGGTAACAAGATGGCTGATCACAGTAGAGCGGTCACCTTCCAACATACACACTTTAGTTTTCAACCACCTTGTTCTTAGCCCAAGGGGGTTCCAGACAATTTAAACCCCTCCCCCTAGCATTTGCCTATGCTCAACAGTAGCATGAGGGACTAAGAGCAAGTGTTACTCTGGGAGCAGTGGGGGGAGGGGCAGAGTCCTTCAATGAACAGAAGATACCCACCAATCGCTCTGCTATGTTGTAGATAATTGATCAATGACCCTGTTCCTCTCTATTGACTCTTGCATCTACAACTCTCTCCATAGAAACATAGAAAGTGACGGCAGATAAGAGCCACTTGGCCCATCCAGTCTGCCCAATGTATTTTTTTATTAAACCATACTGACTGTAGACACTATTTGACACACAATTTAGTTAGAGATGTGTGACATCCTTATAATTATCCCAAGCACACTTAATGTGTTCTGTTGTGGGAGCCTCTAGCACCTCAGATGTGAGGCTATTCCACTACAGTCACCGGTACTCAATCATAACTTATTTAAGATATATGGGGTAGATAAAGGGACTGGAAATGGCTAATATGTGCTATCTTAGACCCTAATATACCCCACATATGCTTTCTATAGTGTGCCATCTCCCTAATATACCCCACATGCAATACATGGGCAGTATTTATGTCTGGAGATGGTACAGCACCAGATTTTCTGCCTTGCAGCGCCTCCTTCTTCTCCTGTCCAGCTGGCAGACAGATGCTTTAGACCTGTGGCGCCATTTGTGACAGAATCACACGAGTGCTGCCCTGCTTTATAAATTGGGAGGAGCCATGGTCTCTGTGCTGCGGCTGCCCCCAGCGTTTTTGTATTGTCAGTTCTATGATAGTTAGAAGAAGGGAGGTATATGGTCAACCAGAATATCACCCCTGATGTGTGCCACTAATGTCTGTGTCTGTATGTATGTATGCAGAGTTCCAGCACCTTTTTTCAACAGATTTAATATTTTTTAAGTTTTGGTGGCAAAAGTATTAAAACAATGCATGCGGCTAATTGTGTGTCGAGTTCGATGCATGGGTACTTCGTCCGCATTGGTTGTGATGGCACTGCTCGGCTTGTGATTGATAGTATGGTCAACAACTCTGTGTTTGTATGCATGTATGTATGTGTGTATGTATGTATGTCTGTGTGTATGCATGTATGTCTGTGTGTATGTATGTATGTATGTCTGTGTGTATGTATGTATGTCTGTGTGTATGCATGTATGTATGTGTGTATGTATGTCTGTGTTTCTGCATGTATGTATGTATGTGTGTATGTATGTATGTCTGTGTTTCTGTATGTATGTATGTATGTATGTATGTATGTATGTATGTCTGTGTGTGTGTATGTATGTATGTATGTATGTATGTCTGTGTGTGTGTATGTATGTATGTATGTATGTATGTATGTCTGTGTGTATGTATGTCTGTGTGTATGCATGTATGTCTGTGTGTGTGTGTCTGTGTGTGTATGCATGTATGTCTTTGTGTATGTCTGTCTGTGTGTGTGTATGTATGTATGTATGTATGTCTGTGTGTTTGCTTGTTTGTGTGTGTGTGTGTTTTAAAGCAAAGTATATTTGCAGAATAAAAAAACAGTAAATTTATAAATTTGCATATATTTGCTTAGATTTGCTCTTATTTTGTTGTTCAGTCTCTAAATGTACTTACGTGCACTGGGACTGATCTGAATATGAGGATTCAGTGGGGATACGAATAGGTCCTGACAGCATTTTCTCACAGTCTCCACTACCTGTAACTAAAGAGTAACGGATGATCGCTCTCACTCCCAGTCAGTGCTTTATGTCATACTGAATAGTCCATTAAAATGACATTTGCTTAAAAAAAAACAAAAAAAACCCAAAACACCAAAAAATACATTGTTACTTATTTGTTCAACATTTTTTAATTCTTCAAAAATGGGACATAGGACACAGGTCCTGCAGAAATAAATACTACTTGGAACATGGAGTAACACTTAACTTTAGGTCCCATCCATGCAATAAATGCAATAATCACTAACACCAGTAGCATGGTCTTAATAATATTTTTCTGTATTTTAGTTTATATTTAACATACACCACACACAGGATAAGAAAAAGTGCTGACAATTATATAGGACATAGAGAACAAAAAGTACTTACAAAATAATCTTTAAAAAGAATCTTTAAAATCAGTTATTTTTGGATAAAGTAATACCAATAATGGCCATATAGAATGTACTAACAAATAACTTATTACTAACTATACTGTATTTCACATTTATATCACTCATTACAATAAATGACCCACCAATTGATCAGTTTATATAAAGTAAATAAACCTCCTTAGCTGTTGTAATACTAAATATATGCCTTGAATCAAGAAAAGCAGGGAAGCCATGCTGGGTCTGATAGTTCCACAGCTGCTGTGAAGCTGATCCCAGTGTATGGACTGTACAACTCACCTCTACAGCCTGTGAGATTCAGGGTTCTGTAAGACACGTTCCTTCACCGGGACTTGCTCCACTATTGTTTACATTACTGTTACCATGACGACAAAAAACGCTTTCACAACGGCTGTCACGACAACAGGGGGTTGACAGATGATTCCCTGTGGATTGTGGGAAACGTAGTTCTCTCACCTTACTGAATAAATCTTTATGCATATAGTAGAAGACGATTATCAAACAGTGTCCCATGTGCAATATTATAATTTATGGACTAGGTTCAGTGTGTGAAGTATGTTTGCAGACTGAAAAAACACTTCTAAAAATCCTGCTCCAAAAAACATTTATATCTATACATTGTCTTCTGGCTGTAAATTAACTATTTTTAGGCATACAAATATATTTGTGTGTTTTCTGAGCAAAGTTTCCTGAACTATGCATAAATCAGGGTTGCCAACTTTTAAAAGCTTCCCTCCGGGAGATCCCAGAGGGAAGCCATAAATGCATGCAGGGGCAGAGCTTACTGCAGCGATTTATGCAAATTGTGTCATTAAGCCCCGCCTCATGACTATTAATTACATAATTTTTTAGTTTAACAGGGTTGGGGCGGGGCTTTATGACGCAAAATGCGTCATCAAGTCCCTCCCTGTTCCTAGCAACACTCAGGGTTGCCGACTCTCCCAGAAATGTCCGGGAGACTCCCGAAATTTGGGCAGTACTCCCGCTATCCCGGGAGAGCCAGCAAATCTCCTGCAAGTGACTTGAGGCCCGTGGTTTTACTGAAACCATGGCCTCAAGTCCTGCCCCCCTGCCTAGCAAAACTAGTATACTAGTGTTGCTAGGCACAGGAAGGGACTTGATGACGCAATCTGCGGCATCAAGCCCCGTCCAAGTATTCTAGGGTTGCTAGGCACAGGAAGGGACTTTATGACGCAATCTGCGGCATCAAGCCCCGTCCGACCCCTATTTCAACTAAAAACGGGTCAGTATGGGCAAGGGGGCGGTGCCTAATGACGCGATTTGCATAACCGCGTCATTAAGCCCCACCCCCTCCATGCGTCGCTAGCTTCTCTCCGGGATCTCCCGGAGACAAGCTGCCAAAAGTCGGCAACCTTGCCAGGCAGGGGGCAGGACTTGAGGCTGTGGTTTCATGGAAACCCTTGCGTGTGATTTGCTGGCTCTCTCGGGATACCGGTAGAACTACCTGAACTTCAGGAGTCTCCCGGACATTCCGGGAGAGACAGCAACCCTGGCATAAATAGACTGCGACTGTTTATTTGTATATAAACAGCGCTCAGCACTGATGGGTTTGGATTGCAGAAAAAAGCCCGCCAATATAATACCACTATAAGTCAGAGCCCTACTAAGGGGCAGTAGCAGAAATGAGAGGATTCTAGAAATATATTTCATAGAGCGGACACATATTGTCATAAATCACATAATGCTGTGACCACCTGGTTATATCCTGTATTTATATCATTACAGAGAAAACCAGTGTCCTTGTCACACATATGATGGGACACTATGAGCGGTGATTGGACAATGATAGGGACGCTTCCTTTCCTCTCTGTAGATATGACCTCATAGGACAATAATTGTTGTATAAAGTCCAGTAACTGTTCCGGTTACACTAAACGTGTTTTCTTGTCCATACAGGCAGCACCGGACAAATTATTTTGGGTAGGCCTCCAAGCTAGATGGGGCTATAATGTATGACACCCCCCAGGAGGACCTATGGAGGAGCCTCAGGATGGTATGTTAGGCAGGACTTTTGTTCCTGCTGCCTCCCGTGCAAGCGTCGTGGAGGCCACTCCCCTCACTAGCACTGACATCCAACCCCTGGTCCCTACCTTAAGATCTCTGATCCGTCCTCCCTTAGAATCTGCACAGGGGGCCGCCGCCTAGCAGACACCTACACTGTAAAACTTTAATATCTCCTTCTACACCTTCTACACCTGCGCTTGCTCCCATCCCACCAGGGTTGCCATCGGGGGGGGGGAGGGGCTTCTAGGATATTTGTCCCAGGCCTGGAGAGAGAGGGGGGCCGCCGATACTAACCTTATCTCTCCAGCAGCAGGTATCCTAATCATAAGGGCAGGTCCGTGGTGCTCCACCTATATGGGACATCATGGTTGACGTCACATGGGACAGAGCACCAAAGCCCATGTCCTGGGCCCCAAAACTTGTGGTAGCGCCCCTGTGTCCTGCCATCAGAGACCCAGCATAACAGAATTAAGAATCAGTGGATTGTGTGGATGCGTTCTGATAGTGGCTCTCCGACACACGCAGAAAACAAGAGGCGGATCACAGGCACTTTTTTTAAAGCCTGAATCCAGTCATCTGTCACCACTAGCTGCAAAGATGATAACATTGGACCGTATTCACACTTAAGAAGCTTCTGCCTAAGTACAGTCATTTCAGAAATGACCTACTACACATGTGTAGTTTCTGTATAAGACAAAATAAAACACATCTGACCTAATACATTGTATGAAAGCTTCTGTTACACAGGATAAAGTGCATGAAGGACTCTGGAGCCCTATATGACTGTATAACAACCTCTCACCCCTATAGACCCGGCTACTGGGGCAGACGCAGGAGCCCCTAAACTCTAATAATAAAGTGACCGATCTTCCTGAGTCGGTGATGGAGAACTCCTAATACCCCGCCACATGGATATGTAACAATAGGACATACAGTGTACCTGTAATATTTCATTAGAAAATAAGATTAACAGAGAAAAGGTTGCACTCAGATAGCATTACATATGTTACTGGGAGAGTCAATGGGGTCCGACCTCAATATACAGTCTCCCCCAGAGCAGACCCTCCAACATGACCCATTCCATTAGGTACAATTTAATCCGCTCCTGGGCTTCTAACTGTCACTCACCTGGTTTAAATTAATTAACTGATATTTAAAAAAATAATTTGTCTCTTCAACAAAGGTGGTAACTGACAGTTGAAAACTAAGGAGCAGAGTATTTTGTACCTAATGGAATGGGTCATGTTGGAGGGTATGCCAGATCTGTTTTCCACCATAGCAGTCTGGAGGTGACCAGAAATCACCTATCGTTATTATATAAGGTTTAGGCCCCAGATCTAAAATCCACTGTTGCTGATGCCTGCTAAATACTTAAGGCAGAGTTCATGTCTCTAGAGTAGAATAGAGTTGTAGCATACTCTGCAACATGACCCATTCCATTAGGTACAAAATATTCTGCTCCCCAGTTTCCAACTGTCAGTTACTATGGTAACAACCTTTATTGAAGAGGCAAATAGATTTTTTAAATATTATTTAATTAATTTAAACCAGGTGAGTGACAGTTGGAAGCTCAGGAGCAGATTACATTGTACCTAATGGAATTGGTCATGTTGGAGGGTCTGTTGTAGGCCTTAGGGGATGTTGTAGGCCCCTGGCCATGTTGGGTGTTTATCTCCCTCCCTTCCAGATGACCCTGTGATATGCAGCTCTCTGTGTAACATTTTTATTATATGCAACAAGCAGGAAACTGTTTTATTTGCTCCTGAAATGATCAATGTGTCATCTCAGATTTATAGTTCCTGGTAATGATTGTTGGCCTTCAAGCACACACATATGTATCTAATCTATAACATAAGCTTTCCGCAAGTTGTTGTTCAGATGACCTACAAAGACAACTTTTATAAGAAAATGCGCAAATCATCTTCTAATAATAAAATGGTTTAAAAATATTTAAGACATTTTTTTTATATGGTGGAAATAAAGCCTGTAATAAAGCTGTTTTGACTACTAATTGACATGGTTACCCTAAACACCTCGTGCACTTCCCACAGTCGATTCCTACCGTAACTGTTACAATCAGGTTTGTGGCTTTACGGCCGCATAGCTGATCGTAACGGGACTTCCCCCGCCCTGTCCCCTAATTAGCATGTCTATCTCCGCCTTTAATATTAATTACACTTCTACTCCTCTCTCTTTTATTTGACAGCCTTTTCCTATTGGTCTATGATCCTTTAAATAGTGTCTGCCTCCCCTGATGAAGTGC
This sequence comes from Limnodynastes dumerilii, assembly GCA_011038615.1. Lineage (NCBI taxonomy): Eukaryota > Metazoa > Chordata > Amphibia > Anura > Limnodynastidae > Limnodynastes > Limnodynastes dumerilii. The sequence continues at coordinate 397,479 of WWET01001277.1, read as the reverse complement.
CTCCCCTGATGAAGCAGTGAAACGCGCGTCGGGACTCCATGTATTCCAGTTCCTGGGTGCACTAAGGGAACCGTGGGATGTCCTGCAGATGAAATCCTTGGTAGATTGTCCACTATGTGGTAACAATTGGTCTGTTAACGGAAGCAGCACAATTGCTCGGCCCGTTTGGGCTTCATTTCTCCTTATAACTATTTATCTTCAGATTATTACCATCACTCTTAGATTTCATGCCTAAATTGAGTGTATAAGACATAATATATTACAGTGTTTGTTTTATGTCATACTGTGTATGTAGATACTGCTTTTTAAGTTCTTATACTTGTGAGCTGTATTTGCATATAGTATAGGGATATTTACCTGCCCAGGAATGGGCGAAGTGCTTCCGTGAGACAGCTTGTCTTCTATTGCAGGGACAGTCCCACCTGTATATATTTTCTGTGGTTATTTATTTAAACAGACACAGTATTTATCTGCTATCTTGTATTCTATTTACCTAGATTCATGTTCATTGTGACTTTCACCAATATATTGTTGATACACAGGAGATCCCTCCATCTGTATATTTTCACTGGGTGGTTTTTGGTTTTATAGGGTGTCTTTTGTATGTCTTTTATAATGTATTTAATAAAATGTATCAATTTTATTGTGACTATTTCATTTTTGGAGTAGAATTAATACTCAGCTGTGCACCATAAAAAGCCTTTCTTTTTCTGGTCCCTCTTGACCATAACTTTTTGAATTCCCCAGTATCCTTATCATGTTGCTCCCAGAGCCATAACAAGAAATTTTAGCTCCAGGGGCAAAAAGGAAAAATGGTACTCCTGACCCTGAATTCCAAACCATTTTAACATGAAATATTACTTACTGGTGCCCCCCCTCCCCTCCCCTTACACTTGGTGGCCTGGGCGGTCACCCCTATGGCACACCCCTGCGTTGCTCCAGACCCCCTAGTATCCCCATCATGTACCTCCAGCCCTGCAGTATCCCAATCATGTGCCTCCAGCACCCCAGTATCCCATCATGTGTCTTCAGCCCCCCTAGTCACCCCATCATGTGCCTCCAGACCCCAGAATCAGCATCATGTGCCTACAGCCCTCCGGTATCCCCATCATGTCTTTGGTCCCCAGTAACCCCATCATGCGCCTCCAGCCCCCCAGTATCCTTATGATATGTATCCAGCCCCCCAGTATCCCCATCATGTTTACTTACCTTTTCTGTGTCTTCCTCCGCAGCGCTCTCCTCTCTCTCTCTCTCTCTCTCTCTCTCTCTCCATTTATTACCATGTATTCTTGGACCATTTTGTTGACGTTCCTGCCGTTTGCTCCATAACATACACTACACAATAAATATTTCACTTACAACCTCCAGTTATTTTGAGTTTCACCACAATTAGGGATTGAATCACATCCTCAATGTTTAGAAAGTATTAACATTGAAAATCTTTTATACCCCGTTTTTACCACCTAAAAGCCGGGGTTTTCATGAAATTGCCGGGTTTCATGAAAACCCCGGCTTTTTTTGGCAATCTGAACGCAAACCCCGGGTCTCTCTAGCCGGGTCTTAGACCCGGCTAAAAAGAAGGGTTTTTGCCGGCTTTTTCAATAGCCGGCTTTTTGCGTTCAGATTGAGCTAAAAAGCCAGCTTTTTTCCCTGCTGCCGGCTTCTAAAAAAAAAATAAAAAAAAAAAGCCGGTGCTTTCAGCTCAGTCTGAACGCACCACTATGAAATTTTCAAAATTCGGCCCCCTGCCTAAAAAGCCGTTTTTTTAGGCAGTGGCAATGTGAACGCGGTATAAGTGGGCAAAATCCAGTACTCATTGAGTTGTTTCCTGGCTTCTTTCTTGTGTTCTGTTGGCAGGAGGTGATAAATAAAAGTGCTCAGTAAATGGCTAAGACAAACTTCATAAGCAATACAGTACAATAAAGCAGCGTATAATCTATAACGGGGAGTGATCTACCAGGGGTCCATGTTTTCCAGGTCTCCTTGTAGCAATACAGGTGTGCATTACTAATAAATGCCTTATAAAATTTCCACAGGTGATTGTAATTATCTCAACTGTTGTTCTCTGAGGAGACCTGGAAAAACAAGAGGCTTTGGTAGATCACAAGCACAGAGTTTGGCTGCTCTTGGTCTTGTAAATAACCAGTTATGGCAATAAACTTTTTTTTAAATCAAAAACACGGTGTTGAGTAAATAGCTTTTATTTGTATTATGCTTTTATAATTATATATCATATGTATTATGATTTCCGGTGCTGATAGAGCTGAGAGCCGTATCACTGCCAGAAATAGCATGAAAATAGAAAATTCCTACTGGGAACGATCTAGACATTTACCCATTACCAGTAGCGGGCAGGTCAGGGTTAGGCAGTAGGATATGGAGGGTTAAGGTAAGGCTGCTAGAAGGGAAAGGTTAGGGTTATGTTGTGGGACAGGGAGAGCTAAGGTTAGGCTGCTTGAAGGGGAGGGATGGGTTAGGCTGTGGGACAGGGAAGGTTAAGGTTAGGCGGCTAGATGGAGAAGATTAGGGTTAGACTCTGGGATAGGAAGGGTTAAGGTTAAGCTGCTAGAAAGAAAGCTTAGGGTTAGGCTGGGGGAAATGGAGGAATAAGGTTAGGGTGACGGTTAGAGTAAAGTTTAGGGGATGGTTAAGATACCTGTCGCCATCGTAATTCTTCGAAGGTCCTCCAGATCCAGTCGGGATGTGGTTCGTTGAAAATTAGCTGTTCTGAGCGGCAAACCACACCCCATTTTTACTCTGCACAAGGGGCGCCCAGTAGTGTATTGTCATACCCATAACAGAAGCGCCTGCAACTGCAGCTATCCAGACTAAAACTGAGCACACAGCAGGGTCTGTGATCACAAGGGCATTAGGTGGGAGGGGAATGGTGGACTAATGTAATCCGTTTATGGTATGTGCGTGCTCTAACAATTGAGCCCAATTTACTCAAATGTTAGCGCAAGGAACTGCATACATATCCTCACTTGTCGCGCTCTTACTGTACAACCTCCCAACAAGCGAACCTTATCAACACTTCCTTATCCGTCAGTGAAAAGAATTCCAGTACAAAACGCAGGCTCTGTCCGCTCCAGTTATGGACATGCGTAGCGTGCACACTTCCTCAGAAGCAAGCGCTTTCCTGCGTGAAGAAAGCGCTCCTTTTTCTGAAAGTATTTGTTTTACCCCATATTGTCTTACTTTATACTTTGACCTCTTAGGGCCTCGATTCATAATCGCCATACAAAATCGACCTTAGTAAATGAGGCCCTTAGTACCAGGCTGTTTAAAAATAATTGAGGGTATTCAGGATGCAGACTCAGTGGCAAACGCAGGATTTTGAAAGGGGGGTTTCCAATGTGTATAATACATACGGGGTATATTAGGGGACTGGACAAGCTACACTACATAACCTACATGTGGCGATATATCAGGCATCCAGTTATGTCACATACTATAAAATATGGGGCACTGTATATAATATACCATTCCCAGACCCCTATTATATACTCAGATCCTATATACAGACCTGTTGCACTGTACCAGACAGGTATTATAGGGGAGTACTAGGGTTGTGGGGAGGGGGGTCTTATGGTTAGGCTGCAGGGAGGGGAGTCTTAGGGTCGGGATGCGGGGAGGGGAGTCTTAGGGTCAGGCTGTGGGGAGCTGAGGGTTAGGGTAATGGAAAGGGAGGGTTAGGGTTAGAATTAGGATAAGGGTTGGGGTAGGATAAATACTAATTTTATAACACGTAACTTGATGGCGCTATATAAAAACCTGTAATAATAATGCGCAAGATCCTGAAGCTGCTTGCGAAAATCGGGTGCTTTTTGGGCATTGCGCATGCCTGATGTTATACAACGATCACCTAGAGCAGTGATGGCTAACCAGTGACACTCCAGGTGTTGTGAAACTACGAGTCCCAGCATGCCTTGACTGCAAAAGCATAGCAGATACCTGACAAAGCATGATGGGAAGTGTAGTTTCACAACACCTGGAGTGTCACAGGTTAGCCATCACTGACCTAGAGTATGGAACTGATCCATCCAATGGGGTGCTCCCTTACATCTGCATGCCTAATCCCTGCAAGGGGGACGAGGACAGACATGTAGATGAGGGTGAGTGGGCGACGGTATGCGCTTGGATCTGTGTTCAGATGGACAAAGCTCAGTGCCGATGACTTAAGATAGGCTTTTATACATGTAAGTGTCCAGAGCTCCGTATGTGAGAGAGGAGTGACAGGGGACCTCCCTTCCCTCTCATATTTGGACTTACAAACTGCCGTGTGTACAGATCACCCACAGACGTCTGGACCAGAGCGGCTAATGATCTAACTAATATGTGGAACATTGTCTTGGTCATGAGGACATGTGCTTGTATATGTAGAAAACACTGTACCAATACCAAGCATTAGCCAATCAGATTGCTTATGATCCCTACCATTGATGCTGTGTTTATAGTAACACTCCGCCTCATAGCACCTCTCATTTTTTGAGCCGTCTACCTGGCTGTTATAGATGTACGGGGTGTACGACTTGCACTCATATGGACACAGGGCCATCTTTCACCCATCCGATCAGCCAACTCAAGTATCACATCTCGTCAGTCATTACATGCAATACTAAGTTTGTTGTTTACGTGATCCGGTGCCCCTGCAAGAAATTGTATGTGGGCAAGACCATCAGGAGATTAAAAGAGAGACTGGCACTACATAAATCTGCAGTTAAAGCCTGTCTGGATGGCAAAGCAATAGATCAGCCTGTTGCGAGACATTGGTTCAGCTTGGGACATAATCTGCAAGATCTGAGATGGATGGGCATTGACCATGTCCCCGTATCATTCCAGGGTGGCGACCGTGATAATACGCTACTACAACGTGAGAGCAAGTGGATTTTTAGACTGGGAGCTCTTAGCCCCTCTGGCCTGAACGAAACTCTCCCGCTTAATTGTTTTTTGTAATAATAACCTTTTTTTACTATGTGCCTCTAGGACAGTTTTTTTGCCTATGTCTTGGATTTTTCATTTTTCAAGTGTGTCTATCTGTTACTGTATAGGTCCATTTCTGCCTGTACATGATACTGTTTCATGTGCTATTTGGGCAATATATATATATTCATATTTGTTCTATTTATATAGTGATTCATGGTTCTATATTTGTTGTTCATGGTTGCTTCTTCTTTACATTTCTGCTAGGGTTTCTCCTTGTTTTTATTGTTCTCATCTGTTTTCTGTATCTCATTGCAGCTGCTCTGTTCGCTGCCGGCCTGTGACAGCTCGGTGACGTACAGCCCCACCTCCGTTGCTTAGGCAACGTTGCAGGAAGTTCATTCCAGGGGCTTTCCCGTCTGGAGGCATGGCAGCGTCAGCGGCTAGCGGTAAGCACTTATTTCTTTGTCTATATATACCTCTTGCTTTGTGGCGTTTGGTTGCTCACAGTTTTGCTTGATATCATATATTTATACCCTGAGGAAAATTGTCTGAGGACGATTGAAACGTCGGACCTTATCCGCTGTTATGAGCCCTGATTAAAGTATTTTTCTAAAGTTACAAGTCTCCAGAGTGCCTTCTATGTGCATGAATTCGTTGTATCTACCGTTTGTGAAGTGCACCAGGAGCAGGTTATCCTAGAAAACGGAGTGCCAGTTCTTTTGGACATTTGTATTATTGAACTGCATCTTCATTTGGACTTTCAGTTCTACACTGAGCACCCGGACCCCTTGTTTTACTATCAGATCCTTTTTTTCACATCTCTATTATTTGCACTGCAAGCTTGCTATCATTTGCCAACATGACAGGGAGGAATGACTATCCAGGGATGGCACATGCACCTCTTGTCAAAGGGGATGTGCTGAGTTTTTCAGATACTGAGGCTGCTGCGATACTATACGCTGAAGAGACCATGGAATCCCTTAACATCAATGAGCCCTCAGATTTGTATCATGAAGGACTAAGATTACATAAAAAAATTCTGGATTTTAAGATGCATGGGATAACTCTTTCTAAGTATTACAGAGACAAGATGATCCCGCGGGGCTTCAGAATAACTAATATCCCTACTATTGGGAGATGCCAGCCCGACTTCTGTAGGCGCTGGATTGCTATTTTAAATAAAGCATCTCTGGATTTGATGCTCCTTGTCATTGAGGAATCCAGCAGAGTTGTGCAAAAATGTGAAGAACAGTTGAAAGAATTCAACCGTGTTAAAAAACCCATCCTGCAGGATGATACTGAGCAGGACTGGCTTGGTAAAATGGATCAACAGATGGCAAAATATTCTCTGGAACTTACCAGGTTTAAGAAAGACAAACTCCTGAAAGTTCAGAGAAACTACGAGGAGAACCAGGTATACGCCTGGTTCTCAGGCACTGAAAGACAACCTCCACCCACACGTCGCAGACCTTATCGACAGCGACCATATGTACATCGGGGCGCGTATGAAGCATCCAGCGGGCCTAATACCAGCGACAGTGATGTTGAAACCATCCCACAGTCCTCTGGTTTTCCTAGTCAGCGGGGTTTTCAGAGCAAACCACCCGCAGGGGCCAGAGGAGGGACTACTGCCGGCGGCAGAAGAGGGCGACAAGGCGGGCAGGCCAGTGCAGGCGAACCAAGGACCACCCGGTCCACGAGAACCTAGTGTTCAATTTGTCTGCGAGGAAACTCTCTGACATTGAATTATCTATTTTAAATAAAGGCTTATCATTTGTGCCGACTGTGTATTTTGACGAGTTCCAGTCCAAGGTTGAACAACACCGCATTGACCGGTCCTTGCGATTGCGGGAATTCTTTAGCAAAACCACACCAATTGAAAATTCCATTAATGATGTTCCTCCTTCTATTAGACCTAAATCGTCTTTTGACCCCTTGTCCAACAATCATTCCTTAAAAACCTTTTCTAGATTATTGGATGCGTCCATCACCAAAGCTGCCGTACAGCTGCCACATACGGCCGACAATTTAACCAAGATTCAAAGGGAAGCCTTGAGAAAGCTTCGTCAGGATGACTCTATAGTCATACGCCCTGCAGACAAAGGGGGCGCTATTGTGATTCAAAATAAAAGTGACTATTGTGATGAGATCTATAGACAATTGGCAGATCAGAAGGTGTACAGCAAACTTGACAATAATCCCACTGCCAGGGTACAGACCCAATTACAGAATATTCTTCAACAGGCCACGGACAGTGGTGATATTTCTCTGAAGTTAAAAGATGCATTGACTGTAAAGCACCCAATACTTCCAATACTATACACTCTGCCCAAGGTGCACAAATCTCTAGAAAATCCCCCAGGTCGTCCCATCATTTCGGCCAGGGGGTCTTTATTGCAACCGACATCACAATACTTGGATACTTTATTACAACCTCTGATCCAGTCTCAAGCATCGTATCTCAAAGATACCACCCACCTTTTGAATCTATTGATCGACCTACCGGATTTACCAGTCCAGTGCATTCTTTGCACTATAGATGTGGTGAGCCTCTACACCAGCATCCCACATCAACAAGGGATAGAGGCCACTATTGCACTTATCAATCAATGTCCTCTGTACAAGGGGCCGTCTAGTGAGACGTTTAGAAGCCTCCTGGAAATGGTCCTGACGTGCAATTTTTTTGCATTCAACAAAAATATCTATTTACAATTACAAGGCTGTGCGATGGGGTCCAATGTGGCCCCATCGTACGCGAACGCCTTCATGTTTTCTATTGAAAATAAGTTCTTTTTGAATAATGATGTGTACAACAAACATATCTTCCTGTACAAAAGGTTTATTGATGATGTCCTGCTGATTTGGACGGGTGAGCAGGAATTACTTGAGGAGATGCTGAATCAAGCAAATTTGGCAGACTCCACTATCAAATTTACTTTTTCCACAAGCACTACGGAGATCAACTTTCTGGATGTGTGCATTAGACTTCAAGGTCAGAGGTTAGCTACTTCCAAGTTCAAGAAATCCACAGACCGTAACACGGTCTTACATGCATGCAGCCACCACCCCAGTGCACTAATTAAGGGCCTTCCGTATGCCCAGTTGGTAAGAACCAAAAGGATCAACAGCAACAGTGATATGGCTGAAGTTCAAATGAATCAAACCTTATTAGATTTTGCACAGAGGGGCTATGATAACCACACTCTGCGGTC
>WWET01001277.1:367198-388653 GCA_011038615.1 Limnodynastes dumerilii | reverse complement strand
AATAGAAAACGGAGTGCCACTTCTTTTGGACATTTATATATATATATATATGTATATATATATATATATATACACACACAAAATGGAGGCTGCTCAAATCACTTTATAAGTCTTACAACCTGGGATATTGCCATGTCACAGACCCTGGAATGAGCCCTTTCACACTGCAGGGTTGACCCGGGATATTCTGGGACCCAGGTCTGCCCTGACAGTGTGATGGGCAGTGCATGGCTTCTGGCAAAAAATTTGCCATAGCAACAGTAAACAAATCCCTCCAATCTGGTATTATCGTTACCGGGGAAATTTTTTTTTTCTTTTCTCCCGGGTCATTTCACATCACACCTCAACCCGGGTCCAACTACCAAAACCCAGGTTTTTGAGTGTGATGTGAAAGGGGTATTAATGGCACGGGAGGACGGGGTTGAGAACCCCTGGTATAGAGTAAAAACAAGACAATTTGGCGTAAAAAAACAAGCACTTTAAGAAAAAGGAACTGGAAAAAGGATCCAATGATATTAATAACAATGGACCGGATTCTGATTTAAGAATGTCAGGGTATTTACAAATGCTGAATGCATAAGTATCCTGTCCGTTATAATGCACATGTCTATAGAGGCCAGTTACGCATTGGAACGTAGCAAGATCTATGCTGCATTGCATGTAGTAAAGGCCTCTGAAGGCGGGGCATGACTGCTTGCAGTGTGTACCTGGCGGCAGGCGGGGAGATCAATGCTGATTGCACAGTGAGGGCTTGGCTAAGCATTACGCAACCACCCCTTTTTATGTGCGGCTGGTTGATGCGTAACATTTAAGGTAGGGGTCAGAACCCGGAAGGTCTGTGCATATGATGCACACACTGACTATAGGATCACACGTATACATACCTCCCAACATTTGAGAATTGGAAAGAGGTACAAAATTTTGTGGCCTGATAGAGGTCGTCTGTCTTGAACCATCCAGTGGGCGTGTCTTGAAAAGTGGGCGTGTCTTGAAGCGGGTCTAGTGCCTTCCCCTATTATCAACCATCTATATGTCTGCCTATTAATATTAGGCCTGCCATCCATACGTCTGGCCCTTATTATTTGTCCAGGATTCATATGTGCAGCCTCCATATTCACCTTTTTATTTGTCCTACCTCCATGTCTGCCGCCTATTATTATTATTATTATTATTATTATTATTATTATGTACAGCCTCCATATCACATAAGTTAACTAAAATGAAAATACATTTACAGGTGTAACTGCAATAGGTTTGTAACTTCAGACCCATGTTGAATGTTGGGATAACAAACTGGACTAGTGAAAAAAAGAAAAAAACAACAACCTGGTTCTAAGGTCTAGGTGCCATGTTTTCCCATTTATTTGTCCAGTCTCCATGTCTGCCTCTTTATTATGTCCAGCCTCCATGTCTGTCCCTTGTAATTTCCAGCCTCCAAGTCTGCCCCTTATAATGTCCAGCCTCCAAGTCTGGCCCTTATAATGTCCAGCCTCCAAGTCTGCCCCTTATAATGTCCAGCCTCCAAGTCTGCCCCTTGTAATGTCCAGCCTCCATCTCTGCCCCTTGTAAAGTCCAGTCTCCATATCCGCCTCTTTATTATTTGTCCAGCCTCCATGTCTGCCCCTTATAATTTCCAGCCTCCATGTCTGCCCCTTATAATTTCCAGCCTCCATGTCTGCCCCTTGTAACGTCCAACCTCCATCTCTGCCCCTTGTAATGTCCAGCCATGTCTGCCCATTGTAATGCCCAGCCTCAATGTCTGCCCCGTTGCCAGTGCCAGCCTCCATGTCTGCCCCCTATTGCCAATGCCAGCCTCCATGTGCCCCCATAATGCCATTGCCTGCCTCCAATGTCTGCCCCATCTGCCCCCTAATGCCAGGGCCCACCTCCCTCTGCCCCTATAATGCCAATGTCTGCCCCAATTGTCAGCCTTCACCTGCCCCCATTATATGCCAGTGTCTGCCTGCCTGCAATGTCTGCCCCCAGCCTCCATCTGCCCCAGTTATATACCAGTATGCCTGCCTCCTTGTCTGCCCCCAATTGTAAACCTCCATCTGCCCCCATTATATGCCAGTGCCTGCAGCCTCCAATGATTGCCCCCATCTGCCCCAATTATATACCAGTGTGCCTGCCTCCGTGTCTGCCCCCAATTGTCAGCCTCCATTCTGCCCCCATATGCCATGCCAGACCCTTTTTATGAACTTTCTTACCTTTGAATTCTTCTTTCCTCCCCCGCGCTCCCACTGCTGTTCATCGTCGTTTCTCCGGCGGTGTCTGGTCTGCGGTCATGTGACGAACGGCTAATACTGGGAGCCCTGTGTTAGCCATTCTGCACGTGACCACAGACATGTTCTACGCTATGAAGAGCCCTGCAGCATAAAGTGGCAGGGCTTTAAAAAAAATAATTGTCCAGAGAGTCTGATCTCTCGGGACAAGCTGGGAGGCGGGCGAAACAGCGGGACAGTTCCCCTGAAATCGGGACAGTTGGGAGCTTTGCATATGTACAAATAGACTAACATGCATACAATTACACTTCATGCAGGATTCAGTCCAATAATATGTGAAACCAAATTGTTGTTTGATTAAAAAAAGCATGTGTTACAAAAAAATTAATTAGCTAAATATATGTATACGTTACATTAATAGTATAAAAGAAACCCAAAAACTTACAGGAGCAATCCATATCATTATAAAAATATCCTTAACAGTATACGAGGTATGTCTATAAAATAACGAGACTGTGATTCCACCTAGTAAACAAAGCAGTCAGAACTGGTTATAACTGCATACGTGGTGACCTTGAACATGTGGCAGAATGGCTTCCAGAAGGCACAACAGTGACCAGCATTATTATAACAGTGACCAGCATTATTATAACAGTGACCAGCATTATTATAACAGTCACCAGCATTATTATAACAGTCACCAGCATTATTATAACAGTTACCAGCATTATTATAACAGTCACCAGCATTATTATAACAGTGACCAGCATTTGAAAAAGCTGAGAGAAAGAGTCAGAAAAACGGCCGCAACTGTGGAGAAATGGTTTCATTCTTCACCAGGACAATGCGCCTGCTCACACAGCACTTTCTGTGACCAACAATCACATTACTACACCTGAACATCTTCCATATTCGCCTGATTTAGCACCTTGTGACTTTTATCTTTTTCCAAAAGTTAAATCAGTGCTTAAAAGGACACATTTTGAGTCAGTTGAAGAAAACGGCAGATATGTTGAAACAACTGATAGAAATTGATTTGCACCATGCCTTCCACCAGTGGAAAACAAGACCACATCGATGTATTAGAGCAAATGGGGAGTATATTGAAGGGGACAAGCATTACATTTGTAATACCAATAAATAAAAGTGAGTTATTTAATCAGTCTCGTTATTTAATAGACATATCTCGTATATGACAAATCCTGTTATGATACATAAATAACAGAGAAACGCATTAAAAAGATAACTAATTTTATTTTTCTTTTGCGTACTGAAACATTGCGTATTGCATAAGTCATATAATGTAGACATTGAGGTGTAAACTTAAGATTTCAACACAATTGTAATAAATATGCATAGGGAATCAATATGAACTATTACATTATAACACCCAGCAATAAGATTTTCTGGCCCTCTCCACCAACAGGAGAGTAATGAAAAATGCATGAAAACACACATTATAAAAAGACACAGATTTTGAGAATTTCTCTTTATAAAAAAAGGACAAAAAAAATACTTTCAGCTGCAGAATAAATGGAGCTTCAATAGGTCAATGTATTTTTTTTTTAAAACTAGGTGTGCAGATTTCAAACGATATTGAGAGTACATCATTTCCACTGGAACAATGATCAGAGCAAATAAATATCATTTGCCGTTTTTAACTCAGGCTCGTTTTAGAACTATTGCAAGCATTTTATATGCATCTCTTACAACCTACGGTGCCATTATGAGCAACTGACATTGGTTGTTGATACTGTATGGATCAGTGGTCGAAGTGGACATTTAGAAGTGGCGGTATGAAAATATAGCAGTAATAGAAGTGAATGGAGACTTATGGCTTTTCCATTAAGTCAGTGGGAGAAGTGACGGTATGGCACACCCCCCATATACCCCCTCACTTCCAGCCCTGTTATGGATGATATTAAATTAGGCATCCTGGAATAACACTAAGTGTAGTAAGGTTTAAGAATTTATTTATTATTATTTTCAAGCTAATTTTCAATAGATTATAGAGATATTTAGTAGAGGAATTAAAAGTTTTTCTTGTGGTATTGGGCTGTGTTCGAAGCTCCTAAGGGACTGGATTCAGACTTAAGAAGGAGATTGAAAATAAGAGAGGACTGCAGGGGAGTCCTATTTCATCTGTTGCAAGCAGTATTAGAGTTGAGAGATGTTTCCTATCCCAAGTCTACATAACAGTGTGATAGTAAATCTGGTCAGTATCTGTGTGCAGTAACCAATTCAAAGATATATCTCTGCATGCAAAGAATACAATTAACTTGACTCCCCCTGAAATCAACATGGTTTTGCCCAGGAGTAACCTTCCTCTCTAAGGACCTGATTCACACTTAAGCTTCTTAAAATTAGAACTTAATGTCACTCCTGGGCTAAACCATGTTGATTACAGGGGGGAGTCAAGTTAATTGTACTCTTTGCATGCAGGAATACATCTTTGAATTGCTTACTGAAAACAGATACTGACCAGTGTTACTATCACACTGTTATTTAGACTTGGGCTGGGAAATATCACCTCTCAACACTAGTGCTGTTTGCAACAGATGAAATATGACTCCCCATGGTTTAGCCCAGGTGTGACTTTAAGTTCTTATTTTAAGAAGATTCTTAAGTGTGAATCAGGTCCTTAATTTCAAGCTCCTTCTTAAGTCTGGATCTATCTTTCCGTGTGAGCGGAAAGGATGACGCTTCTCTCACAGAGTTCTGAGGCCAGGACAACACCTTACACCTTATTTCCAATACGTCCTCACTTAAAATAGGGATGAATCGGAAATGTAAATAGTACGGCACAAACGCAAAAAATTGGGCCTTAGCATTCAGAAACTATCCCTTTTCTGAAGCCTGGATCCAGTGCATTATTCTTGACAAGTACTGCAGATGTAGAGTCAATCACCCAACCTTTATGGTTATTAGTTATTTGCCATAGAAGAGTGTTCCTGAGCACCTACACACAGGACACATTACTAAATCCTCTATAGGGTGCCAGGAGAAAGCCATGGAATCTCGTTACTGTATTACATGGTAACTGGCGCATTCAGCACTCTTGCCAACACTCTATGGCTAAATTCATTCCCCCCCTATATATATTTCAGGGCAGGGTTCACCTGTACTACGCAACAGTTATGTACATTTGGCAAAAGCTATTGATAAATATGACTAAGCAATTAAAGTAGCAAAAGAATCACTGACCAAACTTGACATCAATCACAAACAACCGGGCGGCCATTCCAAAAAGGGTCGGCATAAATTTTTTTTTTTGAGCAGGCTGGAAAATCGGCCTAATAATGGGTCGGATCCTAAGCTACGCACGCTAGCAGATTTACGCTAGCCGATGACGTAATTTCACCCATTTGTATTTACTGCGCATGCGCACGGCAGATGTTATGCCACGTAACTCCTAACGTACGTACCATCAGCGTAAATACGAATTAAGGAGCGGAGGGCATCAATAGGACACCCGTAATTACGCTTTGGAGGCATTTAAATTGGACAGTATGGGCCGGGTTAGGCCGTCACGTACGTAAATGCATTACGTACATCATTACTTACGCTAGAAAAAGTGAAGGTAGGGTTTGGGCCGCATAAAACGGCCAAAGTACGTACGAGCGAGGGAATGCATAGTAATTACACTAGCGCGACAAGCCCGTAGGTCTGGATCTACCCCAATGAGTGTAATGTATATGAAGGATCCATTAGACGCCGACTGTGCTATCATCAGTCTGACTAATGCCCTGTGTAAGCACAGCTCTATTGTAATTAGTGTTTGGTTGTTCTTATGATATCATGACAATATCCTACATACGTTGTTTTAAGAACTTTGCTACTACACATGCTTAGTAGCTTATTTACGCTATCTACGTACCATTTCTGAACGTACATGCGTAGTAGCTCAATTCTTAAAACAACGTACGTAAGGTGAAAACTACGTAACTGTGAATCCAGACCTAGTTCCTTTCTAATCCTGTTTCCATAGCGACACTGAACCTATTATTTAAATGTTTCTGTATTAGTGCCACCTGGTTGGATGTGGGTGGATTAAAATGAACCTCAGGCTATAAAAACTCCAACATAAGATGGGTTGGAGGAGAATGCCTGATAGTATAATGGTAAAATAATGGTCATCTGTGTATAAAATACATATTGCCAGTGATCATTGTTATTCCTTACAATCATGATGTTCTTTAAATAAACAAATGCATTATAATAAAATATAATGGACGACCTACTTGCGCCTATCTTACTTTACTTTCTCTGTACCTCTCATTCCCCATGTTTCTTTTCCCAGTATTCCTACACTTTACTTTAACAAACCCTCCTAAAACTTACTTAGCTTTCCTGTCTCTTTTACTGTTATTTAGGGGATTGAGAGCATTTTTAGGGTAAGGAAGTCCCCTCATTTTATGTGCATCGTAGGTCACATGATGCACAGCAATGTCCTTACATGCCACAAATTTCCCAGACCCTTCTCTCGATTGGAAGGGAAGAGGAGCGTGTACGGCTTTATGCCCCTTCAATTCCAATATCCCTTCTCCTATTTTCAATCATTACACTCTCCCTCTAGAACATAAATTTGCAGGATCCTCCACAACTGTCCACTATCCATCTGTTGCAACAGTGCTCAGCACTCTATGGAGTCCTGAGCGCTGTTTTAAGCTGTCAGCTTCTATCAGGCAGCAGTCCGCCTCCTGAGCGCTGTTTTAAGCTGTCAGCTTCTATCAGGCAGCTCTGCATAGTCTCACCCATACAGACCCAGGGCTCACCTCCTTGCTATTAACGTTTGTGTACATCACATGATTTGTTACAATAGTTGTATACGTGCATTTCTTGCTCACTGTTCTCATGTACGTCATAAGTCAAAACGCTACAGAATCTGTGGCACTAAAAGATAAATAATAGTTACATATTATAAATATATAACGGCCTTCTTTTGCACGTTCGTGACCTGTATAAAAGCATCAAGACATCAACCTTTGTAAGACCACATGGGCCTTATCCTAAACTAATGATGTCACACGATTTCCACAAGCTGCTTGCGGAAGTCGGGTGATTTTTCCGCACTGCGCATACATGCGCCAGATGTGCCGCAATGGAACTCCTTGCATACGGAACTCATTTCCGTACAATAGGAATTTCATGAGGGGGGAAGGTTACCATATATCCGCATGCAGCTGAAGGTAAGTGGGTGGTGGTTGGCAGATCTGCTCTTGTATGGACACAGATGCACGTTGGGAATTTAAGGTAGGGATCTGAACACGTAAATGTCCAGAACTCCGTACGTGAGACGAGCGTGTCCGCGAAATTCACTCCCCTCTCACGTGCGGACTTACAGACCTCCAATCAGGTCCGTGGTTATTAAGAATATCTTAACGTACAGTAGGAGTGTTGAAGCATTTCATAGATTACAGAATTTTAATTCTCCTTTTACAAATTGTCTTATTACTATTGTGGCAGTGTTCCAGTCATTGTGTTTCCTGTATAGTGTTTGTTTATTATCTTAGGAGTGGGGTCACAAAGCAGAAGTAACTATGATGCAAATTAAAAACATTAAACAGTATACAAAATAACAGTTCCAGAGGGTATGACCCATGTAGGTTTTTTTCACTAGTCTGATCTATAAAATTATGCAACAATAATGTTACAATAATCAAATACACCAAAAATGTATATAAAATAAGAAAAATAAAAAAGTAGTAAATAAAACTAAGTTACTAGCCCTTATCGAGTCTAAGGAATATGTCTTCTGAATACGTGCTACACCATTCGGTTAGGGGCATTATGAAAACTGGCACACTACCATCCTGTAAAGTCCTGTAACAAACTAACCATTCAGAGTGTTGCTTGTTTCCTGCGGTCTGGAACTGTATTATCAAGATTGGTTGCTAGTGGTTACAGCATCTCTTTATGCACTCTTACATTGGCAACAGTTTTCATAGATGTCCCTCAGTGAATCCCATTTCCTCCTAAGATAGTGTTCCAGTAGCCCCCTCAAGCAGCCGTCCTTGCATTGAACTGTTCAATGGAAACCATTTTATATGCTCATTGTCCATTATGAATGCGGATGGAAAACGGTGGTTTCTTATCAAAAAAGTATAAAAAACACATCACTTTCTCACACAAGAGATCGCAAATGTTTGACACCCAGCTTTGCACCAGTTTGATATACTTGGGGGGATCTCTGTAATACTAAGAGGCAGTGCTGACGTTCATCTTATTCCTCACGTCACATTTTCTGTGATTGACTCTTGCACATAGTCAGTATCTGCTTCAGAACTTTCTGGACATCTTCATCCATTTGGCCCTGTTTGAAAACAGAACGAGATAAAGTGTTAAATAGCAAGTGAAGCACAGGCAAGGATGTGACAGAGCTCTGATATTCTAAGGAATGTAACACCGCTTTCACATCTCCACCCCAAAATAATCCGGGTTTTTCAATTCAGGATATTTGCGGGTTTATAAGAAAAGCAGGGTAGACCCGGGAAATTCTGGGTCACGGGTCTGCCCTGACATTGTGAAGGGGATAGACTCGGCTCGTGGGGAGGGGCTTGTTTGCTGTTACATAGCAAAAGTAAACAAATCCCTCCAATTGGGTGTATTAGATGAGACCCAGGTTCAAAATGCAGAGTCAGCATCTATCACACTGCCACAGGACACGGGAAAAACGCTTCTTTTTTGTCATGTCTGAGTCGTGGTTATATGACCTGGGACCAGGACCTCGGTACCTTTCAGATCACCACCAAAAACCCAGGTCCCGATTTTTTGCCCATACACCCAGGTTTTTAGTGGCGATCTGAAAGGGGTACAAGAAAGAAAAACATTTCTACAATGCAATTCATGAAAGACTATGAAAGCTTTGAAATCTTCTGTAAGCAGTATTGACAAGTAAGGAGATACACAAGGAAAACACAAGCAAATTCATATAAAGCCACCAATGTAACTTACTATATTGTTAGTGTAAGCGACTTGTGCGTACAGCACATTTTAGGGTATGTGAAGAGTTTTTAGCACTGCACATACACGTAAAATATACATATTAAAGTGATGATGAATTGCAAGCAATCTAGACAAACGGCATCCTGCCGGAGTGTAACGATGTTGGGTCAGGGTGAGCGAACGCCATTACAGATGAAAAATATGCAAATGTTGCACTAATTACATTGACTTTCTCCTGTTCAATCCTGGTGCAATAATTGACCACACATCATGGATTCAGAAAGATGCCACCAATTAATCTCTGACCCAAGACCAGTTGGAGAAGTGAAGTCACGCAGGAAGCAAGGGGGAGGTGTTAGCAGCGCTGCCGTGGACATTGCAATAACTAACACACTAATAATCTCTCCAGCGATTGGCCAGGCAAATATCTGTGCTCATGGCTACATAGACCGGCTGGACGCTGCGTTGATTCTAAAGGAGTTTTATTATTGGCCATACAGAACCTTATTTTATGGGGAATCATCTAAAGGCAATAAAAGAGAAATAAAGGACTTTATTATGGGGGCATATGACACATTATAAAGGCCCTTATTCCTCATCAATTGTGCTGTAATTAACCCCCATAATAGGGTTCTATATGACTCATAATAAGCTTCTTTCGTTCTTCTTAATGGAGTTAAAATTATTCTTATAATAGCTCTCTATATTTCCCCTATTATAAGACTTTATGACAGCCCTTTATATTACCTCCATAATAAGGTATAATACGATAAAAAAAATTCAGGTGTAATAAAGAGCTTTATTATGAGACCTATAGGTTATATGCCCCAAAATAAAGCTCTTAATCCCCCCCCCCCCCATAATAGGGCTCTATATGAACTGTAACAAAGCTCTTTATTTCATCTTAATTGGGTTCAAATTATCCTCATAATAGGTCTGTGTCTCCCCCCATTATAGGGGTCTAAATGATATATAGCCATGACCAACATTTTTGAGAATGACACAAATATTCTTTAATTTTTCACGAAGTCTACTGCCTCAGTTGTATTGATGGTAATTTGCATATACTGCAGAATGTCATGAAGAGTGATCAGATGAATTGCAATTAATTTCAAAGTCCCTCTTGTTCAATGACAATGAACTTAATCCCAAAAACAACATTTCCACTGCATTATAGTCCTGCCACAAAAGGACCAACTGACATCCTGTCAGTGAGTCATTAACACAGGTGAGAGTGTTGACAAGGACAGGGCTGGAGATCACTCTGTCATGCTTCTGTCAAAGAGGAAACAGTGCAGTCATCATTGCTTTGCACAAAAAGGGCTTCACAGGCAAGCATATTGGGCTGGATCCAGACTTAAGCAAGTGCTTGAAGTTAGTTACTCCTGGTCTAAACCATGTTGATTGCAGGGGGAGTCAAGTTAACTGTAGTCTTTGCATGCAGGGATATAGCTTTGAATTGCTTACTGCACACAGATACTGACCAGCTTTACTATCACACTGTTATTTAGACTTGAGATAGGAAACATCACCTCTCAACTCTAATACTGTTTGCAACAGATGAAATATGACTCCCCTGCAATAAACAAGGTTTAGCCCAGGAGCAACTCATTTTAAGCACTTAAGTCTGGATCCAGCCCATTGTTGCTAGTAAGAATGCACCTAAATCAACCATTTATCGGATCATCAAGAACTTTAAGGAAAGAGGATTAATAGTTGTGAAGAAGGCTTCAGGGCATGCAAGAATGTCCAGCAAGTGCCAGGATTGTCTCCTAAAGTAGATTTAGCTGTGGGATCGCACGCACAGTAAGCAAAGACTTTTGGAGGATGGCCTGGTGTCAAGAAGGGCAGCATAGAAGCCACTTATCTCCAGGACAAACATCAGGGACAGAATGATATTCTGCAAAAGATACAGGGATTGGACTGCTGAGGATCAGTCATTTTCTCTGATGAATCCCCTTTCAGATTGTTTAGGGCATCTGGAAAAACGCTTGTCCAGAGACTGAAAGGTGAGCGCTATCATCAGTCCTGTGTCATGCCAACAGAAAAGCATCCCATGTGTGGGGTTGCTTCTCAGCCAAGGGAGTGTCTCACTCACAATTTTGCCTAAGAACACAGCCATAGATAAAGAATGGCACCAAAACATCCTCCAAGAGCAACTTCTCCCAACCATCCAAGAACAGTCTGGTGAGGAACAATACCTTTTCCAGCATGAAGGAGCACCTTGCCCTAAGGCAAAAAGTGATAACTAAGAGGCTCGGGGAACAAACTCTTTGTGTCCATGGCCAGGAAACTCCCCAGACCGTAATCCCATTGAGAACTTGTGGTCAATCCTAAAGAGGCGGCTAGACAAACAAAAACCCACAAATTCTGACAAACTCCAGCATTGATTAGGCAAGAATGGACAGCTATTAGTCAGTATGTGGTCCAGAAGTTGATTGACAGCAGCCAGGACGAATAACAGAGGTCTTGAAAAAGAAGGGTCAACACTGCAAATATTGGGCCATATACAGACTACCGTAACATATACGTCCGGTGTTTAGCGTTTTTTCCTGCTGCGCATGCGTAGTACATTTTTTACGTTATCTACGTATCTTTTCCTTATGTAGATTGCGTAAATGTGGTCTGAAACAATGAGGAATAAAGAGTTTTGCTATGAGGGCGGATATAGAGACCCTTTTCTGGGGTAATATACAAATATAATATAGGAAATATATAGATATAATATGGGGGATGTTTGAGCACAAATAAAGAGGAATAAAGAGCTTTACTATGGGTCAAACACAATTATATATGCATATGAAGTGCTATGAGCGTATACATAGCATTTATATTCTGTTCAATTATTTTGGAATATTCTGATTATATTTTGAGACTTTTGTACTTTGTCTTTTGTTTTATTTATTTTAAAATCAATCTAAACATTTTTTTCTGGTAATAAAAGTATTATTTATAAATGTAGAAGCATAGAAACATAGGAGTATGGGTCCCCATTGCGAACAGCCCTGTTTCCTCCAAGCCAGTTACGAGCTGGCTGGGATATCGACTGCTTATGCCTCGATAAGGCATAGCAATCGACCCTCGGAGCACCGAACACAGTGCTCTGAAAGCTAAGTAAGTATCCCCATCCCACTCCCTAACCCTCTTCCTCCCCCCGCAGCCTAACCCTAACCCTTCCACAGCCTAACCCTAAGTCTCCCCTTCCCACAGTCTAACCCTAAGTCCACGGCGACGGTACTTCCAAAAATGAATGGGTGAGTATGCGAAAAAATTCTAAGACTGCCACCATTCGAAATAGGGACAGCTGAAAATCAACTTTCTAGGGACAGCCGAAAAGCAACTTTCAGCTGTCCCAATTCATAATGCAGCCATCGCAGCGGGGACTCGCAACGGAAACATAGGGATGTAGGGCTGGGGGCTGAAAGGTGTACGGGATGCTAACAGACCTAGGGCCTGATAAAAGAGAACAGATCACATGACATTACCTGAACCGCGTAAAGCAGATGCATCCTGTAAACAGACACGATCTCCTGGTGCTGTTTCTTGGTCTCCTGAAAAATATTGAAATATGTCAGAAGATGGAAATATTAATTTGCAATTACATACAGAAAATAGTCAAGCCCCTGAAACTTGTAGGTCAACCGCTCACCTGTCTAGTGTCAAATAATATATAAACAGCAGTAAAACTATTTAAAGCATATTTTAATTAGGGATATATTTTTAAGGGGTGTCATTTTATTGCAAATAAATAAATTATAACCATTGGAAACATGCAAAGTTGTATAGGCTTCTGCACTACACCGCTCAGCCTCTGCCCATATGAAACCCTTTACACATTTCAAACGAGCGGCCATTTTCAGGATGTCTTCTCTAGAGCTGCACATAATTTCAACAGTAACTTTTTCCACACAAGTCACGTAGTATTTACGCACGTAAGTACTTTTGGCACGGACTTGTGAATCGCACTTAGGGACATACGTACTGAGGGGCGTGGTACGGTTGAAGTTACGTGAAAGTGGGCAGGGGGGAAGCATTTAAATGGGCATTTGAGGGCACGGTTAGATAAATACGCACGTACATAAGTAATACCCGCGTAAGTACACATGTAGAGTTAGGGGTGCCCTATGGAGGCAGAAGTCACCGGAAAACCCATCCGGCCGAGGGGAGTGTCATGGGTGTTGCCTTGCTAAAACGCGCACGGTGTAATTTAGGATCTGTGAATCCGGTCCCATATCCCACCTCCTGATGAGTGTGCATGTATGTGTAGGGATATCAAAGGTGGGGACAACACAGCACCTCCTATTCTCAGAGATGAAAAACATCCTTGTAACAATCTATCAAATTCTTTTTCTCATTTGTACAATGTATTAGAGCATTTACTGGAGAAGTCTACTCTCTCTTCTACCTCAGATGCTCACCACAGCATTATGTCCACAGCAAAGCAGTTAGACACAGATGAAAAAGCAATGTCTGGCATCCAGGAGGAATTAGACAGGTGCGTTTAACCTGCTCATTTATTGGCTCTTTAGACCGCTTGAAACCGCTGCTTGGCTCACAAGATGGCCCTGTGTATGTGCTGTTTATATGGCAACCATCTGGTAAAGGAAAGCAGACCCTCCAACATGACCCATTCCATAAGGGACAATTCATCCGCTCCTGAGCTTCCAACTGTCACTCCCCTGGTTTAAATGAATAAACTGATATTTAAAAAAAACTATTTCCTTACCTTCAACAAGGGTGGTTACCAAAGCAACTGACAGTTGGAAACTGAGGAGCAGTTTTTTTTTGTACCTAATGGAACGGGTCATGTTGGAGGGTATGGGAAAGTGTGCTAGGGCAAGAGCCCCAACAGACAAGGACTGGGCTCCCTAAGCCAGGAAATGTCCACTTTAAGGGGACTTCTTATCACTATTCTGCACTATGTGTGATTTACAGGCCCTTTAATAATCCCAAGACATCTATCAAAAGAAATATTTGTCACTATGTGGAGGAAATGTACGAGCGTCCTTATGTGTTGTTTGGAAATTGTCTGTCCTATAGACATGCAGACATGATGTCACGTTGTACAGGGAGATTCAAAGCTAAACAAATACAAAGCACTTCATATATTCTCAACAGTCTAAATAGACCCTAATGACTGTGGACTCCATTGCTTTTTATTTAATTTATGCTAAAAAGAAAAAAAGTTTCTGGTCCACAGAGCGGCTTGTTACAAAATGCGGTTTACAAAATATTTTTCCGTAATTCTAGATTTTATGAATAATCCAGAGTCCGTATGACAGGGATCTTATGCTCTACGAATGCGTATGCAGCCAGTGAAATCATACTGCGCATGTGTTTTTGGCGGTTACACATCAGAAATGTAACGTAACCAATTCTGATGGCGGGGTGCGATGACCCGTCATGTATACAGCTTGTATGCATGGTGGGCGGGGGAGGGGGATATTAATCGTACAGTAAGGGCTCCATATGTGCGAGGGGAGTGAATCGGGAGTGCTCTACACTCGCACTCACCGAATCAGAGGATCACACTTAGGACCTGATTCACAACTAAGAAAGAAGAGAATCTCTGTGCGTATTTTTAAGAAGGGTTAAACTGAGCATGCCCAGAACTCAAAACTATGCACGGAAACCATGGCCGAATGATTCACAGATAAGAACGGCTACTTAGGAATGATTCACAGATAAGAACGGCTACTTAGGAATGATTCACAGATCAGAACGGCTACTTAGGATGATTCACAGATAAGAACGGCTACTTAGGAATGATTCACAGATAAGAACAGCTACTTAGGATGATTCACAGATCAGAACGGCTACTTAGGAATGATTCATGCTTGGGAATGTAATATTTCACCATTTCCACCAGCTCCATATTTTAGCTTTGGTTGTGGCCCCATTAAATAAAATGTGACAGCATATAAGAGCCACTTGGCCAATCAAGTCTTCCCATTTCATTATTTAAACCTGTAATGGTCCTAGACGCGATGGGCCAGATCATGACCTAGGTACACTAGCCGCTGTTGTAAAATCGCCTATTGGTATTTACTGCGCATGCGCGAGGCAGATGTTACGCCACATAACTCTGAACGTACATACCATCAGTGTAATTACGAACAAAGGCGCGGGGGCATACATACGTCAGTACTTATGCTTGTAGCTGACGTTCTCTAGTATGTAATAAGAAAGTAAGAGTGAGAATCTGATTGGTTGCTATGGGCAACATCTCCTTTTTCTGCATATTAGTAAATCTGGCCCTTATAATATTCTTATGTTTATCCCAAGCATTAGCGCCTTAGATGGGAAGCTTTTCCACTTATCAACTGCCCTTTCTGTGATGGGTAGTTAATTATCCTGATTAGGATATAATTATGACAATGATGGATATACGTTTCTGTGTGAAAGCCTAGAAGCATATCACCAGCTCATTGCATGTTACTTAGATAACTGGATCCAAAGCCGCTTGCATGAAACTATATAAAGAAGGGTTAGTATCAGTAAACGATGGGATGAGGAACTTACCACCAACTGGTTCTGTAACTGTTTGACCTGCTGTTGTAGAGACTCCAGCTGCTGGCTCTGACGTTTGGTAGTGCTTGTGGTGAAGGACAGCTGAGACAGGCTGTTAAGTGCATCTCTGAGTTTATTCACCTCTTTCGAGAGCTCATTTATCTATAAAACCATAGATATATTATTAATGGTTGCTATATATATACAAAATGCCCAATAACGAAGGACCAGATCCACACCTAAGACCGATAATGCATTTACGCACGCATGGGGCGGTTCTTCCCCTCTGCCCACAAAAAGCACACTAAGTGGGCGGGGAGTGAGATTTAAATTATACAGTGTTAGTGTTAACACCCACTTATGCCCGGATCAGCGGTCGAACGGACCACTGGTCCTAAAGTGTGACTTAATGCAGCGTAAGTCACACTTAATATGCACAAAAGAGGGGAGTGACAGGGTGAGTTCACTCCCCTCTCTCATGTGGATTTAGACACCCCCCGCACATACGGAAAAAGCCCGGGGTGTGGATCAGGTCCTGAATTCTTATAACAACTGAAGCACTTTTAATACCTTGTTATATCTTTCCCAAAATCAATCTTCAGATTTTCCAGCGGTGGATCTAGGGACGGAACATGAAAGTCTCCGCTCATAACGGGGGTTGGGAAGGGCCATGAAGCATCGGGGGAGGGGCTGAGTAGGCCTATCTGCGTAAAAGCTGCTGTCAGAGGTTGAGCGCTTAAAACAACGCTCGGCACTCCATGTATGAGTTTATAAATACAGCTGCTCGCAATGTATTTATAATACATAAATCATACATGGAGTGCGCTGTTTTAAGCTGTCAACCCCTGACAGCTTGCTTACAGTGTAGGGGGAGCGGCTGACATGGGACTTTCTCTCCTCGGGGCCCCCTATAATTACATGCCTGGGTGGATCTACAATTTTCTTTTGGGTGTGTGTTTGTTTTTAATATTGACTCCACCCCTTATTGGTTTTAATTTTGACTCCACCCTCATTATTTCTCCCCCTGCCCCCACTATCTTCCTCATACTCTCTCTCCATTTTCTACAGCTCCATCTATCCCTATAGCCATCTCCCCACCTTGATTTCTATACACATCTATATACTGTTCCATCTATATCCCATCTATATCCCTATATCCCGAGTGTTCTCTCTATACAACACTCTCCCTTTTGTTCTCTTTAGGTCAACCTCCACGGTTCTCTCTATACACCTCTCCCCCTGTTCTCTTTAGTCCAACCCCACCCCCCCACTGTTCTAACCCTCCCCGATTTAATTACTGTTTATTCATCTTTCCCTGGTCACTCCCCCTCTTCACTGTCTCTTCACTCACCTGTACAGTGACTGCTCACACGAGCAAAGATCTGGGTAACACCAGCTGCATCTTTTACTGACATATATGATACATAGGAGCCTGAATGACCAGCTACCAGCATTTCAGACATAAAGGCTAATAAGTATTATCAACACCAACCAAACTGCTTGTATCTCTGAAATGCCAGATGAAATGCCAGATCTCTCGGTTATGCAGACCTCATAAAGCTAATGTTTGTCATTTAAGAGTGACACAAATCCTGACCCTACTTAAAGAACATAAAAAAAACTAACCTTTTTATCCTTGTCTTCTTCAATTTTTGATGTATGTTCTGACAATCTGTTCATTTCATTCAGATCTTCTTCAGCTTTATCACACTTGATACGGAGTTCATTGACTTCTTGTTCTTTCAACCTTAGATGAGTTTCCATATCTGCCTTTTCTTCCTTTAACTGTGTGAGTTCCCTTTTAGCCTGTTTGTTTTCACTAGAAACAGTTTCTTTTTCTTTTACCAAATCCCCTACTTGCAAAGATAACGTACTAATGTCCTCTTCAAGAGACACCTGCCGTTCCGCTAACAACTGCCTAGTGGCCATTACGTCTTGAACAGTAGCCTTTTCCTGCTGTAGCTCCTCTTGTAAACTCTTTATTGTGGATTCCTGTGTGGTCACCAACTCCCTCAATCCATTTCTCTCAACTTCCAAATTTCCAATTGTATTTTTCATATCCTCAATACCTTGTGCATCTTCTAATGACGTTGAGTTCCCCTTTTCTTTGTCCAACTGTTGCTTCAACTCACATACTTCTTCTAATATTCTGGCATGCTGGGATGCCAGATCAACTAAGTCATTCTCTACTTTCTCTTTGCTCTCCTCGACTTCTTGCAAAAGCCTTACATGCTCCTCTTTATGAACGAAGTCCGATGAGAGGTTATCGGACGCTTGCTTTGACTTCTCCAGTTCCACTTGGGCTTCGTTGTACAACAGAGACAACTCGCTCACTTGTTTGGTCAACTCTTCGATCGTACTAGTCATGTCTTCCGTCACCTGTCCATTCTCTTGTGGAAGTACCGACTGATGTTCGGTTCGGTTTTTTAATTCTTTCTGTAAATTCATTATTTCTTCCAGTAATTCTTGCTGCTGAATACTAAGTTCGGCATTCTCGTTATTCAATCTTTCTATGACAGCACAATAAGACTTTTCCATCTCCTCTTGTCTTTCTATAGGCACCAAGTTGACAATTTTTTGCGTCACTTCATCTATCTGGTGCCGTAGGTCATTCATTTCGTTCTCCTTCCTTTCACTTTCCGCTAAGACCTCTTGATATTCTCTTTTGAGCGCTTCAAACTCTTCCAGCACCAATAAACTTTCCTCACTCGTCTTCACGACACCATCTTCTTCTGGTTCGTGATTCACTCTTGACATCCTTTGCAGATTTGGCTTTTTTTCATTGGGTGATCCCTGAGATTGAAGGTCCAGATCTGAAGCGACTTCTAAAGCCTCAGTACTCAAGGGCTCGTGGAAATCAATGGGTGGAATTTGGGCCTCCAAGATCTTCCGTTCAGCTTCAGACTCTTCTAATTTAAGTTGCATTTGCTCTATGATTTTTTCAAGCTGCTTCACCTTTAGTTCATGATCAGACACTTCTAGCTGGGACTCAAAGGAGGTATCGGAGTTTTCTGAAATAATGGTTGGTGACTTTGCGTCTTGATTTTTGGCAACAGATAAGTTTAAGTCAGTCTGTGTAGAATGGAAAGAATCGCAGCTATTGTCCATCATTGCCTCAATATTGGCTTTCTTCTGCAAAAAAACATCCATGATCACTGGTATGGAAAATACACAGTACATCAAACATAAGACACTTTTATAACCAGAGGCGGAACTAGCGTTGTGGGCCCAGGTGCAAAAAATATTATTTGGCCCTGATGATATCCCAGGTCACCCGGTGGGGAGCTTCGGAAGTGTGGTGATGATGGCTGTGGGCCGTTGTATCAACATAGGCCTCGGTGCCGTTGTACCTGTTGCGCCAATGGTAGTTCCGTATCTGTTTATAACTCGAGATATTGTAAAACTACAACTCACAGAATAGAAACATACCTAAGAGACACTTGGCCCATACAGTCGAGCACTATTAAGCTTTCACTTTATTATATTTATTATATTATACAAAAGGGAATAATAATTTAGAAGTGATCTTAAAATGGAAAGATATATATTTATTTTATTTATTGTGGACATACTGTCCACTTTTAATTAATTCTATATTTTTTATCCTTCAAATGGTTATTTATTTGAATATTATCCGTGTTCATAGGGTACATGTTTTTCTGTTGTACAAACCTGTAACTTGTCCTGCAGTTCCTTGTTCAGTAACGTTAGAGTAGTTACTTTTGCTTGCAGCAATGATACAAGGTCTTGGGGCTCAGTCTCTATACTCACATCCAACAGACTATCCCCTCCTGCATAAAAGGAAAAAAAATAGAGGAGTTTTTCAAAAACAGCCAATCAAATGTTAGCTCTCATTTTCGAGAATATAAACCAATCAAGTGCTTGCACTCATTTTTCCAGAATATAAACCAAATCAAGCCTTAGCTGTCATTTACTAGAATATAAATTAATTGAGTAAATTGGCTGCATTCCCATGAATAATGACTAACCTTACAAAATGGCTGCCTCCCCTGACCACTGTGACTCAGGCGGAGAATAAAATGAAGGCTTTTGGACCATATTTCCCTAACATAAGCATAAAAAATCCCAAAACAGTCCAATTTTACCTGTACTATCACTTAATCTGTCTCTGTAATCTCGTCTGTTGGGAGTATTTTCATCCTGAGAAAATGAATAAAATGAATATTAATAATATAAAATATAAAAAGAACTCTATACATGCAATGTATTGCATATTCAACATAAAAGTTTAGAATAATAAAACATAATAATATAGCTAAAACCTTTGCGCACTTTCGGCCATGATGCCCCTACCCCCTGCCCGGAGGAGAGCAGTAAGCTATCAGCTACTGCCATTTATAAACAGCACTTAGCACTCACAGGGTCAGATTTACTAAGCTGCGAGTTTGGAAAAGCGGAGATGTTGCCCATAGCAACTCATTTTAGTTGACATACTCTAGTGTGTAAAAGAAAGTGAATCTGATTGGTTGCTATAGCTTAGCCACAGCTTAGCGCGTGCCCCCCATAACAAGACATCTCCTGCGCCCCCCGCTATGTGGCCGGGTTTTTTCTACTTTCGCCCCTGCCTTATACCACAAAAAGTTGCCGTTTCTTTTTGGCTTTAATACATACACACATTACCTTGCTGCTTTGCTCTGCGAAGAAAACTTCTCCTTTGGCCGAGAGTGGAGTTGACGTCGAAGACATTGGAGAGGACAAGTCACTAAGCTGTAAGGAGAGATGGTTCTATGACAAGTGGATAAATGGGAGCGAATGCCTATAGACAAGACCTGACATGACTGCAATCACTAAGGCAGATCCCCAGGGAGAGGAACATTTACAGTAAGCAGTCATTTTTTTTTTTTTTGACATCATAACCATTCACTCATTACTCTAAACCAGCCATAGGCACCCTATGGCACTCCAGGTGTTGCGAAACTACAACTCCCAGCATGCACCAACATAGCTAATACCTGGAAAAGCATGATGGTACTTGTAGTTTCACAACATCTGGGAGCCAAAGCTTGCATTAGACAGTGCTCAAACATAAAGGCAATATATGTGTGAGATATATGGAGCCGATGTTCATGAGTATTAAATGACAGATATGTAGGAGGAGAGGTACATGGGGTAACTGATCCCTTGTATAAGATAAGGTGAATGAATTTGCACCATGTTGGATTTGCTTGGTGAAAGGGAAATGGATTCCTCTAAAGACAATTTTTTTTAAGTAGCGAACAAAAACTTTATTACACATAACATGAACCCAGTTCCCCTCGTTATAAAACATGCAAGCAATGAAATTTCAGAGGTTTTCTTTACCTGTAAAGGACTGATAGGAGGAGGCGGAGCCTTGCGTTTTTTGGGAGTTCCACTTCTCTCTGAGCTTAATCTAGTGACTTGATCATGCTGGAAGTTTTATAGGCCAGAAAAATCGAGCTGTTAGTTGGGTTAGTAGAAACTGAGTAAGATAGTAATCTAAATCGTTACAGATCTATGGCACAGGCTGACTACTGATTGCTATGAAATAAAGGCTATAGTAACATGTGCATGTCCCAGAGAGCTATCGGCTGGTACTGGGCACTCTGTACATGCAGCAGTTAATATAAACATACATCTACTGTAGATAACCTAGGCAGGGAAAGGTAAAATGTTATCACCGATTGCTGATTTAAACATGAATGCATCATAGATTAAGCTGAGGTAATAAATATGCCAGCCCAGTAATTACCCCAAGTAAAACATTAAAGAAAAGAGAAATCCAGACATATATAT
>WWET01001277.1:354465-364807 GCA_011038615.1 Limnodynastes dumerilii | reverse complement strand
TAAGACATCTGTTAGTGTTAAAACAGCTCCTCTGTGCACTAAGGTGTCCACCATGTTGAAATTACCAGCTTCGCATGCTAACATTAGGGGAGTCCTGATAAATGAATAATATACAAAATATATTAATGTAGATTGCTACCAGTCTACAGTCATACAAAATGGTTCCAGTAAAACAAAATGGCTGCTTAGTTTATGTAGCCTCCTTCCTAATCAAAACATACAGATTAAAACTATAAACATTTAAAACATATCAGAAACTTACACAATATTTCATGTTAATTATTTAATACTTGTAAATGTATAAAAATAAATAAATATAAATAATATATATTATATAATAATATAGATAAATATATATACTGCTAATTGCATAATATTAATTATATATTTTGTATGTAATATATTATATTTCAGTCATTACAAACACAGATGTCATTGCAATGCTTCCATGTGCTGGAAACTCAGTGTAGAAAAGTAAGGAGATTTAACAATTGCTCTTTGTATTACTACAGAACATGAGCCAGTGTCTATGTGATGACATGGACATAGCCTACTAGAAAAATGATACATTGGGGAGACATTTCTTCTCCCTGCATTCCATTTATATTTTTGTGCCCTAGGAATTGTGTCAGGAACATCTCAAATTCTTTTGAATTTGTTTCCTCTCTGTGTGAACATTAGGTAGTAAGGAGGGTGCGAGGGAGAGAGAGAGGGGGAGAGGTAGAAAGAAAGAGAGAGGGGGAGAGAGAGAGGGAGAGCTAGAGACAGAGAGAGAGAGATAGAGAGAAAGGAGACAATAATCGTGGGACGAGAGAGAGAGACGCAGAAAGAGAGAGAGAGACGCAGAAAGAGAGAGAGAGAGAGAGAGAGAGAGAGAGAGAGAGAGAGTGTGGACAGACAAAAAGTCAGAGGGAGGAAAAGACAGACAGAGAGAGAAAAAGAGAGGGCAGATGAACAAGAGATAAGATGGTGTTTGTGTGTTTCTGTTTAGATATAAACATTCATTACACACAGTAACTTCTTGCACGATGCTACATGTTGAGTTTATGTACACTAGGTTGCAGAGAGTACGAAAATTCCACTTTACTGACCATTTCCTACGACTTTTTACATGTACCCCAGGCTTTGGTCTTTCCTACGTCTACTGAAGGACTCCTACAAAGAGCACCTACATTTATCAACCTGTCTACTCGAAGCAGACATTCTCAGACACCTCTCAAGAGTCTCAGAACTCCAGAGATAACTTCTAGACTTCAAATAATTCAGAGAGACTCACAGACCCTTCATGTGATCTCAATGTCTGCTCCACTGGAATACAAGAGACAGCCAGCAAGACTTTCCACTCCTTCCCTTCTCTCTACTTTTAAATGAAACATACACTCTATTTAAAGGGAAGCATCTGTCCTTGCAAATGCAGGTTTCAATTGATTAAATTATATATATTTTTTGTTATATAAATCATTTAGATGTCACCAAACCCTGACTAGTTTTCCCTTCCAAAATGCAAGCTCTTGTGATGAGGGCGCCCTCACAACTGCAGCCTGCACTTATGTAATAATTGTAGTATATTTGTCTAACCATAAAGTAGGCACATTAACAATTCTATACTGTTATTAATGCACTCACTTGTTAATGCCTTTTAAGAAAAGTATTTCAACAAGAGCCCATTTGATTCTTTGTAGCAAAATAAGTTTACTCACTGTTAAAGAATTCAACATTTCAACAGCTACCAAGATATATGAAACCAGCAATAAGTGATCTTTTTAAAAAAGCCATTAATCCAAAAAACTACAGACTAACCCACTTGAACACAATCCTTTAAAAACATACCTGAAACCACGAAGTTACATTCTTGCTCCATGAGACAATGTGTATCTGTAAACACTTTGGGGTAGATCCACAACAACGTTTGCCCTACGTGTATTCGCGTAGCGTATTTTCGTGTGCGTAAATTCGCTACGCTACCCTCGGCACACCCCCTGCACGGACGTATTTTGTGAAAATACGCTACCCAAACCCTACCTTAACTTTTTCTAACGTAACAGCATACGTCCGCTAACGGGCGTATAGACTACGCGAACGTACGCAGCTTAGCACGCCCATACTGTACACTTTAAATACACCCCCCCGCCTACTTCACGTAAAACGCACGTATTGATCAGCAACGTAAATTTGGCACGCCCACACGTAAGTCCTTACGTTCGCAATACGTGAATTTTCCTTACGTTAGAAAATACGCTACGCGAATGTGCGTATTTTCTGCGGTGCGCATGCGCAGTGCGTTCAAATCTGCGAATTTACGTGTCCGCCACACGTAAATTCGCAGAAAAACGTAGTTCAGGATCTGCCCCTTTGTGAGTAATTATCTTACCCTTATCAGCTAAAATGAGTGACTGGGGAGAGAGGGAACCGATGTATTGATGACACAGATAGCTCTATATAGAGATTATCATGTCATTTAAGCCCAAAATTCTTAGACAAGAACTATGTCTAAAAACACACTGTCTGATATATGATAGATCCACAAAGTAGTGTCTAATCTTAAAAATATTACTGCAAATTTGCCTAAAACCTATTTTCCCGGATTACATATAATAACAGGGATTATACTTAAATATATAGTAGAATCCAGGTTTAGTTAAATAAAAAAAAAATGTAAAAATAGCGGTATTTTACAAGTCATGTTTTGTATTTATAGTTTGAAGTCTGATGTGCCTGATTTAGGTTTGTCTTGTACATAGGACAGAGTCAACCGGACTCCTTCCTTGATGTCATTTTATGAATACTACATTGATACTAATTAATGGGATCAATGACCTGAACTCACAATCCTAGAAGTTTACAGATATTTTCTGACTCATTCAATAATGGATCACTTTGATCAACGAATGAAAAAACAGATCTTTCTGGGTGAATTTGGATTTATTGGGCTTGAATATTTTGGCATAGATATTAATACAAAAACATTTTGAGGTCCTAATTATGCAGGAATTCTGAACATTCCAAAGAGCATTGTATTATATGCCTGATTACTATTTATGTTTTAGTGTAGTGTTTAATTATTCTTGAAGACACGGAATCAGGACAAAGTACACAAATTCTATCTATATTACATTAGTGGTCGTACATGGATATCTTTCTGGGAAATAAAGAACTTTGGACTTTCAGGGTTCTCTGAACACCATGGACATGGCCATTTTCCTAGAGGCCAAGATGTAATCATAAACTTGCAGTTATCTTATACAACATGACTTTACTAACGGAGACAGAAATAAAAAATAAACATTGGTGCTCTTGTAAATCAGCTGCAGAGTCACCAGGGGCGGATTGGGAACTAAAAGTTACCCCAGAAAAAAAATCTGCAAGAGGCCACGTGTGGGTGAGATCAACTATTGGTGGGGACCAAAAAGTATGTAGACTGGATTAGTACAGAGTAAAGAACCTACTGACAAGTATTTCACATTCCAATAAAGAGATTTATAGTGACCTCTATGCAATACAGGTCGTCACTGCCACCCAAGTGACCACCACCCGAAACTTACAGCATCCTAGTGACCACCAGCCAATATACACAGCATCCTAGTGACTACCTTCCAATACACAATGCATACTAGTGACTACCTTCCAATACACACAGCATCCTAGTGACCACCACTCAATACATACAACATTCTAATGATGAAGGGACTGCTGAGTGGCCTCCAGAGATCGCCGGCCTACCGGGAGAATTCCCTGTAAGTCCTATGGCCAATCCACCCCTGAGAGTCACCTACTTTTATCTTTTCTATAAAGAAATCAGAGGATCTCCTATTCACAGTCTTCACAATAATACTGAAAGCATTTATTCACTGATAATTTAACAATCAATAGATACTGATGCTGCCATTTTTATTGAGTAATAGCTTTTCTGGCAGCACTAGACACACCCATAGGTGGGGCCATTCATAGGATACACCCCTTTGACAGTACAGGACACACCTCTTTGCTGCACTGCCTTGATAGTGCTATCACAGTCTTCCGGATATTCTTTTGCAAAAGTTGACAACCAAGCTTTATATATTTTTTTTTTAGAGACAGCAATTGCTGTTAGGTAATGGTGTCACAAACACATAGATACCTGGAAACAGCGTGTACTTACTTTCCATTCTTATCTGTAATATTGATGTCAGCTTTATGATCCAGTAGGCACTTGCAGGCCTCTATATGGCCGTTTTGAACTGAAATGATCAAAGGCGAGTTTCCATCCTGTTTAAAAACAAACAGAAATGATTATAAGATTCCCTACCACGTGATAGTTTCATTTAAAAGAATTGTATACACGCACAGCCATCTGTGAGGCTGAATGGGCCTGATCCAGACCTACGCCCGCCGTCGCTAGGACGGCGGGCGTAAGATCGGCTTTTCAGACGATCTGCGCATGCGCCGGGCAGATGTTGCCCGGGCATCCGTAGCAGCGCCGTAGGGACGCTGGAGGGGACGTCCCCCCTGCGTCCATACGTTCAGGTTAGTGTAGGTGGGCGGGGGGAGGTAGTTTAATGAGGGTGGGCTAGGTGGCCATACGCTCCTGTGCGAGCGTATGGCCCCTTCCTTACGCCGGCAGAAGTTAGGGTAGCCTTCAGCCGGCATAAGGAAGGGGCCATACGCCCACACAGGGGGAGTGTCGGGGTAAGTGAACACCGATACGCTGTGCTTTAGTAAGCACAACGCATCGGCGTAGGTCTGGATCAGGCCCAATGTGTGTATTTTAAGCCACATGGGTGTAATTGAAGAAAGAATCATGGATTTACCCCCTGCTTAAAAGTAAAACAGCACTAAGCAGTCAGGCAGGGATTGAAGATGTATTCTGATTGGCCAGCTCTGGTAAGAGCCAAATCCGGGAGAGTGGCCCGTTCTTCTGGGAGTCCTGGAGCAATGCCTGAAATTCAGGTGTTTTCCAGACATCCTGGGAGAATTAGCAAGTATTATCATGGGAAGCAAGGTGGAATAACTTCCTCAGGGAGAGGGGTAAATTTAAATTACGTTATAAGCCTTTAGTTCTGTTTATTTAAAGCTTTGTTTTGATTTAATTACGTCAGAAATGTATATTAAATGATAGAGAAAAGGGCAATAAACCTCCCTCCCCCTTAAACTGAGTGCGACAGTGAAAGGGTAATAGATAAGTGGAATAGCCTCCCATCTGAGGCGGTTGAGGCGAACACAGAAGAATATTAACATGCTTGGGATAAATATAACAATATTCTAAACCTCAAACTAAATTGAGGGTCAAATAGGGTCTAGGACCAGTATGGTTTAAATATACAACTGGTTAGACTGCATGGATGGGGCATGTGGCTTTTATCTGCTGTCACTTTCTATTTATCAACATGGCATAATTATATATTTGTGACAAGCCTTATTACAATCACATAATATACTATATAATCTACAGACAGACAGGAAACCCCGTCTATCATTCTTATCCTTTATATAAACTATCATTTGTTTCATGACTGGTTTGTGGGTTTTATTTATTAGGTATAAATTGAAATGTACGTTATAAACTTCACTTGCTGTGTATACTTAGGGTGAATGCTAAATTATACCGTATAGCAAGTTTGTCTGGCACGGAAACAGTACGATAAGTAAGAGAAAGGGATAAGAAGAGGGGGAGACTGCATACCATAGACATAAATATAAGTCTATAGAGATATTATGGTCAAGACTACATTGTGGACATCCTAAAGTGTCACTAATTCCCCAATATATTGAACAACAAATATTATAGTATAGATAATACAAAAAGGTGAGAAACAAGTGATTAAAATGGCAGAATTCTATTATAGTAGTTCCTATTATATAACATCTCTATAACATGAATAGGTTGGCAATATGTAGTAAAGTGCATAGGAATATCAGCTAAACAGGTGTACAGGACTTCATAAATAATATGTGCTAACCCTAATGATAGGTACTGCCACACAATGATCTAAGATGTTATATTTTGTAACCCTGTTGACTGTAAGCTTGTGAGCAGAATCTTCTTACCCAACCAGTCTGTTTATTACTATGCAGCCTTGCTGGGCAGACGTGTCACGTGTCTCTTATCTGCTGTCACTTTCTATGTTTCTATGTCTAAGCTTTAGAATGATTGTTTATCATTGTCTAGCGCTATGTAATATACTGGCATTATATAACAACCTGTTAATAAACAAGACAAAGAAATAAAACCTTTGAGAAAAGTAATCTGAGCTCGAAACGCGTCAACCCAGTCAATTTATCAGCCCGCCTTCAACATCTAGCTACCATCCCGGGCCTTTTATTCGTGGCTTCTTGCATACATCGGCAACCTTCATACACTCTGATACAGGACTGATCCTCCAATTATTTATTTATTATATTATTTATTTATATTTTAAATGTTTTTTATTTTTTTATTTTTTATATAATTCTCATTTTTTTTATTATAGATTTTCCTATTTGATTTCTGCTAATTAAGTTTATTTGAAATTTGCATTCCTTCGCAATATGAGAACAATTTTACAACAGGACTTTAACTTATTCATTTGTATAGAGACTGAGGACCAGATTCAGAGTCTGGGCAAAACCATGTTGATTTCAGGGGAGTCAAATATCATCTGTTGTAAACAGTATTAGAGTTTAGAGGTGATGTTTTAAAGCCCAAGTCTAAATAACAGTGTGATAGTAAAGCTGGTCACTATCTGTGTGCAATAAGCAAAAGCAAAGAATACAATTAATTTGACTCCTCCTGCAATCAACATGGTTTAGCCCAGGAGTAACTCTCATCTCTTATATTTAGACTCTGAATTAGGTCCTGAGAGACTAATCTACAATGATTATCTAAGACAAGAAGGACTTTTATCTGCATAGTCTTGGTCCTCTGGGTGTCTATAATCCGCAATTGATTTTCACTTGTAATGCTCAACAACACCTTTCCTACACAACAAAACCCTCATCTATTTGCTATATAAAAACCTCTTAATAAAGAAAAAAAAATAAAGGACCCCTGATACGATCATTCAGCTCCAAATAGTTCCTCATAAAAGACTTGGTCAGGGATAAACACTAAATCCGCTGAAGATAGTTTCGGTTTAGAAACAGTTTTGTGCTTAATGAAATGTAGGCCACGGCCTTTCAGCTAATCTCTAGTGCCGCAGCTTAGACATTTGCTATCAGAACTCACTCTTAAATCCATTATGAGAAGCTTAATCCCGTTGTACACAGTGATCCTGCGCTATTATAATCTCCAGAGAGCAAGGAACAGATTAAAGGTAAAACCCTTTGTGTGCGAAGAGCGATGAAATTCTGAATTAAGTCATATGAAGATTTTGTCACACTTGGACTCTGGTTACTGGCTAAAGACCCAATAAAGAAACCCATAAGGCCTGTTGCCAGCGCGCAGTCACATTTCTCTTACCGTATCCTTGACGTTGAGAAGACACTTGTGTTCACACAACAGTTGCAGCAACGGGAGGCCATTGTTAGCAGCTGAAATATCAATAGGTTTAAAATTGGTCAAAAACACCCTTCGGAGTGGATCTTATTACTATGTAAACTGTCAGTTTGACACTTTTAGTCCAAAGTGGCATAAACGCTTCTTAAAAACCATTACTGCGTCCAATCGCCATCACCTGTCATCTGATGACCACTCTATCCCTGCAGTATAGGGCCGTGGCACATGACCATTAAATCTCCTTCAAATTCTCTGGGCCGGAAGCAGATTCTGAATTTTGCTGAACTTCTGTCAGATGCAGCTGCTCGTTCACACTGTGCAAGCATAGACGTGCATGATAATCTGTGCTCACGGCTGCCATCAGAGGAAGGGGGCCACCGATACTCTCCTCAGCTCTCCACCAGCAGCAGGTATCGGTGGTAGAAGACAGATAAGTCACTGTCACCAGTCTCCTACCACTGGACTTCCTTGTATATTGACCCGCTATGAATAACTGCAGGTCTGCAACGCTCCTCCTATATGTCATGTCTCGGTGTGTGATGTCACATAGGGGGTTGATGTTTGCAACAAGTGTCCCCCAATTTCTGGTGATGGCTCTGTCTGTGCTATTCGATTGGAGCACAATACCATCTATTCAGACATTACTGACAGAGGGACTGGGTTGAGCATGCAAATGACTGTTACCTTGGTCAATTTACAGTATAGGCAGGCCAGCTCCCTGACTGTATCCCTGGGGTGCCTCGAGTCCATACTTGTCAGAGCAAAGGAGCTGCAGGGAGAGAGGCTGTGCTACACTGTCAGTATAGCACAGCCTCTCTCTCTGCAACTCCTGTGCGCTGACCAACGCCGGACTCACAGAGGAGCAGTTCCTTGTGTCTCGCTAGGTATTGATAAGGATTTCTGTCCGGACCTTAATATTTATTAAGGTGTTTTGACCCAAAAACAGAACAGCTCAATAACTATTTGGTCTCTAGGGAGCACCTTGAAAAAATGACTAAGGCCCTAGAGGTGCATCAAACTAAGAAATGATGGTAATCACTGGTATAAGCGTTCCCTATCTGCCTACACATCCAAGCTTTCGTACTGACAGGAAGTTCCGTGCACTTGTCTTTGCCAGTGGGAATGGTTATAATGTGAACACACAGATCCCTGGACAATGGGGTTCAGTGCTAGAGGATCTCACGGAATCCTTTGCTTGAGAATATGATAGAACAGAATTTAAAGTCTGGATCTAGCTCATCAGAAATTTTTGATGGGCCAGTCCAGGGTTTGAAAATAAGAAGAAATCAGGTGGAAAATTACACCTGGGCAAAACGGTGTTGAATTGCAGGGTAGGAAATTTTATCTGTTGCAAACAGTATTAGAGTTGAGAGGTGATGTTTCCTATCCAAAGTCTAAATAACAGTGTGATAGTAAAGCTGGTCAGTATCTGTGTGCAGTAAGCAAAAGCAAAGATATATCCCTGCATGCAAAGAATTACATTCCTTTAACTCCCCTTGAAATTCAACATGGTTTTGCCCAGGTGTAACTTTCCACCTATTTTCCTCTTACTTACCAACTCTAGGTCCGGTTCTATGTTATTTAGTTTATAATGAGCAGTAACTATAAACACATACCTGCATAGTGCACACAGGTCCTCCCAGTAAAGTCTGTGCAGTCAACTGGACATTTAGACTGTAAAAGAAAGACATTTCAGTGACAAAAAAATTAAAACCCCAAATAAGTAAGAAAATGTATTCACTAAACATAAACCAGTCTCACTTTATGCAAGTATTGAACTCTTTCCTGTGTACTGGAGGCCAGAGGCAATATCCTGAGTGACCTTCACATTGTTACTTCCTGCTCAGTGCAAACATGCCAGGAATTTGTACATTTTGTTGAAGGGTCAGACTTAGTGCATCTTTTCTAATCAATCTGCACCTAATCTGTGCTGGCAAGAGCATGCCAAAATACCCCATTCTCAGGTTCACACACGTCAGGGCCCAGACAAAGGAACAGCTGCTTGGAGATAAAGGAGGATCCAGTGGCTCAGAATCATAAGGGGTGGATTAGAAATTACTTTCCTGCCAGGGTGGGTTTAATGAATGGGGAGAGGGCAAGCATGCTCCCTAAATGGCCTGCATTGTGTTCCTTTATTAATCACCTACATTCCAGTCTTGTGCACAATGCATTTCCTTAACCATCTCCATGGCACAGAAAAGAATATGGGAGGCGACAGAGTGACACAGTGGTTAGAACTGCTACCTCACATTGTAAGGGTCATGAGTTCAATTCCCAACCAAAACCATATAAATTAATGTCATGGGGCCAGATCCAGAACTACGGACTAGTGCTGTTCAAATTTACGCACAGCATAATACTATCCACCCCTCCGGACACCCGTAATTTTACTGCCTTACGCCTTCTGAACCCTACCTTAACTTTTGCAAGCGTAACTACGGCCGGACGTAACTACGCAATGGTCGTAACTACGTAACCCAGCCCATACTGTACGATTGAAATGCCTCCCCTCCCGCCTATATTCCGTAACCAGAGTGTATTTACGGCTAACATAATATAGGCACGCCCATTCGGCTGTAATTATGTAAATGTTACGCATATGCACTCGTAAGTGCCATAAGGTACCTAAAAAGGGGGGCGGGGTGGGGACAGGACGGGGGAGTTAGGTGCGGGTCTGTCCGCACCCAATTCCCACCGGATCTGTGAATCTAGTCCTATTATTATTGAACATGGTACTGTCTATTGTCCTTGTTGTAGGCCTTCACTCCCTACAACTCTGGTGTAAAAGTGTTCCCCAATTTCTGATGATGGCCCTGTCTGTATAATAATAATAATAATAATATAATAAAAATAATAATAATATAATTATAATATTAATAATTATAATAAAAA
>WWET01001277.1:342400-354249 GCA_011038615.1 Limnodynastes dumerilii | reverse complement strand
AATAGTATAATTATAATAAAAATAATAGTATAATAATAATAATAATAATAATAATAATAGTGTCTGCCTTTCATTACACCTCTAGAATTTTTATTCAGTATAACAG
This sequence comes from Limnodynastes dumerilii, assembly GCA_011038615.1. Classification (NCBI taxonomy): domain Eukaryota; kingdom Metazoa; phylum Chordata; class Amphibia; order Anura; family Limnodynastidae; genus Limnodynastes; species Limnodynastes dumerilii. The sequence continues at coordinate 354,143 of WWET01001277.1, read as the reverse complement.
CAAATTTTAAAAAAGGCTGTTTTTACCTGAAGAAGTCTCTTTACACAATCGGGATGGTTGTACAACACAGCCAAGTGTAGAACACTGTGTCCTAAAATTAATATAAATAAGATAATGCAATAAAAAGAAAGATCTCACAGCATAGTTACCCCTTAAAAACCCCTAATTTCCCTACACTGCAAACATTCATCCCTATAGATTATGCCACAGATTACACAGCGCAGGGCCGCCATTTTACAGATATTGCAAAAAAAAGTGACACAATAATATGAATGATTACAGGAACAAACAATGACTGGATGAAATGAAGCATAATAACTCTCCAAGGATTGTGATGAGGGGCAGTGAAAACTAGCAGGGGATTCAGTTTAGTCCTGATAACACGGTACATAGGAGATTATTTATCTCTATATACTGTGTATATCACAATGCTGAGTCCCTTCCACTGCTGACACAACCCTCACTCATCTCCAGAACTCTGGATATCTAAAAGATTACATGTGAGGTCACACATTATATTAGTGCAATGTAAATACTATACGACTTGCTATTATTGTATGATACATTATAATAAGCCCAAAACATCAGAAACCTGGGATTAATAATACATTTGGCTGAGCTGGATAGGATTTACAGAGAATTTTATAGTGGTCTTTGAAGCCACTCAACAGCTCCTCTATAGTTTGGAGAGAAAGGGGGTGCTCTCTGTATTGGGTGGTGGTCACTTAGATGTTATTTGCACTGGATGGTGGTCAATATGAGACCCTCTGTATTGGGTGGTGGTTGCTAAGATAATGTCTGTATTGGGTTGTGGTCACTAAAAAGCTGACTGAACTGGTTGGAGTTCAATAGAACACTCTTTGTATTGGGCAGTAATCACTAGGATGCTGTCTGTATTGGGCAGTGATAATTAGGATGCTCTCTGTATTGGGCAGTGATCATTAGGATGCTCTCTGTATTGGGCAGTGATCATTAGGATGCTGTCTGTATTGGGCAGTGATCATTAGGATGCTCTCTGTATTGGGGGGTGGTTACTAGGATGTTGTTTGTATTGGGTGGTGGTCATGTTTTTGTCTGTATTGTACAGGAGTCAATAGAATGCTTGTGAAATACTAGTTAGTAGATGTATTTGTTTGTAACTGTGAGACACTTTTACAGAATTACCTATACAGAACCTCACCCATAATAGAGATTTTTACTGCTTTCTTTAAACCTTTTAATTCTGTTGCAGATGCACTGATAGAACAGCGTATATAATGAGGAGCCACTTGTTGTGTTGGCCCTGCTTATAGTTAATCTTTCACACTTAAATCTTCCAATCTACCCCTGCATCTGACAGGTAGATGAAATACACCCCCCAATTTCTGCAAGGACAGTGAGCATCACATTATATTAAAATGATTGTTACCAGGGGCAGAATATGTATAAATTAATGTCAAGAATTCAAAACACAAGAAAGCTCTTTCATGAACTCTCCACTAGTATTTGGGGGCTGGATCCAGACATAATTAGTGCTTGAAATTAGTTAAATGTTGATAGCAGGGGAGTCATATTTCATCTGTTGCAAACAGTATTAGAGTTGAGAGGTGATGTTTCCTATCCCAAGTCTAAATAACAGTGTGATAGTTAAGCTGGTCAGTATCTGTGTGCAGTAATCAAATCAAAGATATATCCCTGCATGCAAAGAATACAATTAACTTGACTCCCCCTGAAATCAACATGGTTTAGCCCAGGAGTAACTAATTTCAAGCACTTACTTCAGTCTGGATCCAGCCCTGTATCCTTATTTATCTCTGGCTGGGTTAAGATAATACTGCAGGTCCCCACATATAAAAAAGGCAATATTAACAGAGAATATCATGGGTCACTCATGCCTGTATCTGTTCCTTGAAATCTGGCTCCCAGTCTAAAATAACTATAAGAACTGGAAAATATGATCTGATGATCTGGTTATTATGAATCACTGCACTTTTATTAAAGTTACCAATGAATCAATTTCATTTTTAAAATATCTAAAACGTTTGTGGATAATCCAATGTACCAAATGTACTACAAACTAGTATTTCACTAGCATTCCAGTGACCCCTTGTATAATACAGACTACATCCTAGCAACTACCACCCAACACAGAGATAATCCTGTATTGGGAATATTTCCCAATACAGAGAGCGTTATATTGACCTCCAACCAGTTCAAACAGCTTCCTAGTGACCACAACCTAAAACAGACTAGATCCTAGCAACCACCAACAAATACAGACAACATCCTAGTGACCACCACCCAACACAGAGAGCATCCTAATGACCACCACCCAATACAGAGAGAGCAATATATTGAACTACAACCAGTTCAGACAGCTTCCTAGTGACCACAACCCATTACAGACATCATCCTAGCAACCACCACCCAATACAGAGAGATTGTCCTAGTGATCACTTTACTATATAAGCTTCCTATTACTATCAACTACAAAGAGAATCTAAGTGACCACCACCCAATACAGAGAGCACCCTTATGCTCTAGAAACAATAGAGGAAATGTTGACTTCAAAAAGCCACCAGCCTACCATAAAATTCTCTAACGCCTATGGCCTGTAAAATCATTAAAATTATCAATGCACCAGTTTCTTTTTCAAATATCCAAAAGTTTGTGAAAAATCCAATGTACCAAATGTGATATTAAGTTCTGTAACAATCTCATATAATACAAGTGGCTGGTCAATAGTTGTTATATATAATATATCGACCTTTTTTAAAATATGATTTTAGTTTCCAGTTACCTGACAGATCTTGTGCTAAAACGTCAACACCATGTGACAGCATAATCCTTAGACAGTCGTCATTCCCCTTCATAGCGGCGAGATGAAACCTAAAAAGAAAAATCCAATTCATGTTACCATAGTGTAGACACATGCAAGGAATGTAAAGAACGGACAGGAATTCCACAACAATATGTTTCTGGCAAAAAAAAAAGCAGCTTTTATAATACACTATGCTAGAAATAAAACCATTTGCTTTATGAATTAAATCATTTGTTATATCATTGTTTTTACAGGAGCGATCTTAAATGTTTCAGTAGCTGTCTTATATGTATCGCTGTTCCTATAAATTTTAGACTACAACTACAATTCCTATTGGCCAATAATCTCAGTAGATGTCTTTACATATTACATTCAAATTCTGGATAGCTATATTGTTACACAGCAACTTAAGTACTGTCACTAGTTCTCTACTCTTAAACTGACCATACACTAGTCAGATTGTCAGTGAGCAAGATAAATGGAAACATTTCTCACTAGGGAAAGGTCCCGATAACATTGGCACGTGTGTGGGGCTCCGGTCCGAATGGACGATTTGGCTGGGATTTCGATTGCATATGCTTTGAGGAGGCATTTCAATCGATCTATGGAGCACCGAGCTTTCGGTTCTCCGAAAAGTGTAAAAAAAAGTCCCCCACTACTTCCCCTAACCCTCCTTAACTTGCAGCCTGACCCTAACCCACCATCTCCCGCAGCCTGACCCTAACCCACCATCTCCCGCAGCCTGACCCTAACCCACCATCTCCCGCAGCCTGACCCTAACCCTCCCTCCCCTGCAGCCTGACCCTAACCCTTCCTCCCCTACAGCCTGACCCTAACCCTCCCTCCCTCCTCTACAGCCTGACCTTTACTCCGCAGAAAGACTTTACTCACCTGTCCCCTCGGTCCGGTGAGCAGCGGCGGAGGTGCGGCGGAGTGATCTGTTCTTTCTGAAAGTGAATAGGTGAGCATGTCAAACGGCATACTCACCCATTCATAAAAAAAAATTCTAAAAGTGTAAGCTTCGGAAAAAGGGACATTCGAAAAGTTACTTTTGAATATCCTTTTTCGGAAGCCACACTTTCTAACCGGAGATTGCAATCGCATTGGCACGCGCCTCTCCTGCTGGGACCGATAATCTTGGCAGAAGAGGGAGGGGCCGTCGAGACTGACCATAGACTCTTGCAGCCGATCTGGATAGGAGATCTACTCCTATTTCCTGGCTCCAAAAAATATGCCAATGTGCTATTTTGTGTTGCTTTTAATTTTAAATTAACCACAAGATATGGTCTGTGATAAGGGCTGTAATAAGGGAGCTGCATATAAAAGTAGACATTTAGGTTTGCAAAACACCATCAGAATTCTCTAAACCCACAATTAATGTTATGCCATATATCTATACATAGATATTCTAATTTTACTGGGGCTGACCCAGAGTTACAGAAAATCTGCACCAGGAAAACCATGTGAGGGGTGTAAATTCACTTATATTTGCATTAGAAATGGTTCTGCACAGCAAAAAGAAGAACTAAACCAAAAAATGGTATAAATGTATCAATGGATGAATTCACTAATAGGCAACCAAGTAGATAGAAACTAAGGACCTTATTCCCAACCACATGTAAATTGGTAAGTTCTGTGCCGATTTCTAAGTGCTGCGCTAATGCGCACGCATAGTAACTATTTTACACTATCTACGTAGCGTTTTGTTACGTAGATTGCATACATGCGGTCTTAAAAGCATTTAGCACTTAGAAATTGTCACCTAACTTACCAAAACACGTTGTTGTAAATCATTTATATTTATATAATGTAGAGTTAGGACCGTTCAGCAGAGAAGCCTTGTAAGTGGTGAACAGCTTATCACGTATCTGCAGATATTTGTAACTAATTCTCTGACTTTTATTTTAAAGATAGAAGTTCATAATTAGTAACTGAATAATGGCTAGAGTGCCAGGCCATGTTGTGTTTTTTGTGCAAATTCCCCTTGCTTTGTGCACCGGTCATATATATTACTTTAGAAACTAATTTTGTAGCGGCCTCCATTTTGGATATGTGGTTTAAAGTCTCTCTGAGATTGCAGCTGAGAGGGGGTGCGGTCTCAGAGTGGCAGTTTGGGAGACCTGGGAATCTCCATGTGAGGTATGCTCTTGGTTTAGAAAGATATTGGATATGTGACCCAAAGTTGGGGCTCTATTTAGAGTTAAGATTAGAGTTAGGACTGTTCAGCAGAGAAGCCTTGTAAGTGGCGAACAGCTTATCACATATCTGCAGATATTTGTAACTAATTCTCTGATTTTAGCACTTAGAAACCTAGTTTCTATAGAGATGTTATGTGCAAAACGGGCTTTTATATGTAAGGTGTTTGTGTAGAATGGATCATATACGTAGAGTGTGTGTGGGGAGAAGTTTCTATATGGATGGTGTGTGCAAAACGGTCTTTTATATGTATAGTGTTTATGTAGAATGGATCATATATGTAGAGTTTGTGTGTGTGTGGAGAGCAGTTTCCATAGGGATGGTATGTGCAACACGAACTTTTGTATGTATAGCGCTTGTGTAGAATTGATCATATATGTAGATTGTGTGTGGAGGGGAGCAGTTTCTATAGGGATGGTGTGTGCAATACGGGCTTTTATATGTATTGTGTTTGTGTAGAATAGATCATATATATAGAGTGTGTGTGTGTCTGTGTGTGGTGAGCAGTTTCTTTAGGGATGGTGAGCCGTAATCAGAGCTCCGGGCGCATTGCATAGGCGCTCTGAGTTTTCCGATGCGTGCTACTGCGCATGCGCAGTAATTTTATAACGTCATCTACATTGCTTGTTGCAACGTAGATTGCGTATACACGGCCTTTAACCGCGTATGTCCTATATATTGAGTGAGTAGGGTATATTTCAGTTTTCAGTGTCAATAGAAATAGAGAGACCAGGTGGGTAGCTCTTGTTGGCAGGAGGAAATATTAACAACTCTGTTTTTGAAAGATTAAGTTTAAGATGGCAAGAGGACATCCAGTATGAAATGGCGGAAAGACATTCAGTTACACGAGCCAGCACGGTTGGTGATAGTTCAGGGGTGGATAGATAGATTTGTGTATCATCTGCATAGAGAAGAGCAAGGGACCCAGGACTGAGCCTTGAGGTACCCCAATAGATAGCGGAATGGCAGAAGAGGTAGATCCAGAAAAGCGGACACTGAAAGAGCAATTGGAGAGGTAGGATGTAAACCAGGAAATTCAGCTATGTCCTGAATACCTATTGATTGTAACATTTGTATGAGAAGAGAGTGGTCAACAGTGTCAAAAGCAGCAAAAAGATCCAGGAGAATTAGAAGAGAATAGTGACCTTTGGATTTAGCAGTACTTAAATCATTGACCACTTTGGTCAGTGCATTTTCAGTGGAGTGTTGAAAACAAAAGCCTGACTGATGAGGATCTAGATTAGATTGTGTAAGAAAAGGAAGTTAGTGAGGCGAGTATAGACAAGTCTTTCAAGCACCTTTGACGGGCATGGGAGCTGGGAAATGGGCCAATAATTTGAGGGAGAGTTTCGATCAGAGTTTTGTTTTTTCAGAATTAGAGTAATCAGTGCATGCTTGAATATTTAAGGTTGGAATAAGCACAGAGGATAGGCATCGACTGACTTGTGAGGGTACAGGATCAAGAGTACAGGTAGTAGAGTAGGAAGAGAAGAATAGAGCAGATACTTCCTCTTCATCTGTGAGATGAAATGAGGACATAATGCCAGAGGGTGGAGAAAGGGTGTTGGACAGTATTTATATATATATATATATATATATATATATATACTCACAATGCACCTCATATACACACACACACACACACCAACGGTACAGATGCTAAAGGAAAGACTAGCAATGCAGAGGTGTATGATTAAGAAACCGTCAGCCATGGTTGACAATAAGACCCCTCCTGTGGCAAGATATGTGTGTGTGTGTGTGTGTGTGTGTGTATATATATATATATATATATATATATATATACACATATATGTGTGTGTGTGTGATTGATTACAGTACATTGACGTCCAGTATGACCATACGTAAGCCAGACACTCACACATGTTAGCGAGCAGCCATATTTATGTCACAGCTATCACTTTCTGTTAGGCTTACTATAAAAAACTATAAAACTTCAAAAAGGTTTACATGTAGGAGGAGAGAAAATGATTATTGAATGGAAGGGACATCATGGAAACTGCACTGCATTGTAATCTCTGCGAGCACACTTACTAGCATCACTAAATCCAAATAATTCAATCATAAAACAAAATTCATTATACAATTTAAATATTTTACTTATGGCAATACAAATACATAATAAAACAAAGGGGTTTGGGTTAGTAAATAACATACTTTAGGAAAACTAAGCAGTAAACCAAAAAATGTGTCTCATAATGATTAAAATAATTAGGTAAATAACTGGGGTATTTACAAAATATGTGGAGCATGTTGTCCCAAAAATCTGGAAGAGGAAATGTAGACAATGAACAGACAGATCACTGTGAAGGTCCAGCCACTTAAGGAGTTTTCCATCGCCTTTGGGAGGAAAGAATTTGTGGTTTTTCCTGCGGTTTTGGAGGGTTAATCATGTGATGTAAGAACCCTCCAGTTAGAAGTGGTAAGATATCAGGTTTCAAAGGCAGGCTATCCACAATGAAGAGTCCGATATTAGCTATTGAATATAACCGATCACTCTCCGCGGGGCTCCTCTGAAGCCTGTGCAAATTCTAAATACATTGGGGCTGTTTCAGAGCTGGAAGCAACAGCAAACAAGGAGCAAATATTAGCGTTATATATGTATACAAACCGAGTTAGCGCTAAAATATGTATTAGCGTTATATATGTATAAAAACAGTGTTAGAGTTAAATATGTATTAGAGTTATATATGTATACAAACCAAGTTAGAGTTAAATATGTATTAGAGTTATATATGTATACAAACTGAGTTAGAGGTAATTTGCCGATATCAGAGAACCGATTTCAAGGCAAAATATGTGCGTATTTTTAGGTACGTTTCGGCAGCGCATGCGTAGTAACTTTTTTTACGTAGTATACGTAGACTATACGCATGTAAGTGCCTTTACAGACAGACTTGTGAATCGCACTTGGGTACATACGCCCGGATATGCGACGCAAAAATGCGCAAATGAAAATATAAATAAAATGGGCGGAGGAAAGTATTTAAATGAAGGTATGTGGGCGCGACTAACATGATTCGCATGTACGGAGGACACATATGCACTGAACTGCTGACGGAAAGTTATGAGTGGTCTATGGACTTGTAAATCACCGATAGCACGGCCGAGAGAGGGGAGTGTCATGGGTGTGAGGGGGTGTGGCCTGCACCGGCCGTGCGTATAATTGCTTTCTTTCAAGGAAACGGTTCTCTGAACACGGCCCAGTGTTTTAACTTATAGTTACTGACTCTCCTGGAATATTTGGAAGACTCCTGAAAATCCAGCATGGTATGTGGGAAAAGCCAGCAAATTTCCTGCATTAAGACCCGCCTCTCTGCTGGAACCCTTGAATCATCAAGACCCATCCATCTCTAATAATAGTATGAGTTGTAGCTTTGGCATGTGGGGGTGGGGCTTCAGTATGTAATCTGCATAAGGATACATCATCAAGCTCCACCCCCATATCAGTATTTCTTTCTTCCCTCCGAGATCTCCCAGAGGAAAGACATTTAAAGTAGGCAACTATGTGTTAACTTTGCTTTTGTGGTTTTGTGAAAGGTTTGTTCCTTTTTCAGGTTCTCTTCCTCTTGCAGGTTTTAAAAATAAGTGGACATAAGGTGGAAAGTTACCACTGAAAAAAAAACACCTAAAATTCCATGGAGGAAAGAATAGAGTCTCCCCATTTTAAATTGAGCCCATTTCATCCTTTGTTTTTTTTTTTTTTTTTACAATCTAATATGATGGGAGACAGAGAGAGAGAGAGAGAGAGAGAGAGAGGTTGGACAACAAATTAGGAATTTTATTCAGGTTTGGCATCATGATAACAGAATAAAAGAGTTGGCTAAGAAACACAATGAGAGCATGCTGCACTGAGTAAAAGCTGTAATCAAAGCCAAGGGTGGCACTGGGTTTTTGCAAACCCAATGCATGCAAAGGTTGGTGAATAAAATAAAAATAGTAGTTTATAGGAGATATTAAATATGTGTATTTGCCAATATTTTTAGCAAATTTTAATAGAAACTAAAAAATTCCTAATTCATTGTTCAACCACTGTATATGTGTATACACACACACACACACACACACACACACACACACACACACACACCTGCAAACCAACAAAAACAAGTAACTAAATCTCTGCAGACTAATGAACAACAAACATAACATGAATTGCATCCAACTGCACATCAGCCCCATTATTGTGGGCTTAATCCAGACCTCTGTGTATATTCTGTACGCAAGGAGATCTGGAAGTCGGCACAGAAGTATGGAGTGCATGCCCCGTCACGCCCCTCTCTCGCCCCTGTCACTCCCCTCTCTCCCTCCTGTTACTTGTGGAATTGAAGTACCACTCCCCCTACGGATATCCTAGCATACAAAACTGAATTCCGTAAGCTAGGAGATCCGTAGTGCAACATAAGTGCAGATGTGACGATAAAGGGGACTTACGGAAGATGCATGCATAAGTCCCCTAACGTGATTATTACACGAGGCCTTGTATCTGTCACAAGGAAGGACCACCTATCAATGTCTGTGTTACAGGCTTGTGGAAGGTCTTAAACACTGCATACATTATTGATTGAGACATCAGAGTGTTCTTCCTCTTGAATTCTGTTTGAACACAGGAGGCTGGAAGCTGGAGAGTGACCTTTATCAGACTCCGACATATTCCAGAATCAGCCTCCACACTCCTTCTAATCACTTGCTTACTAGTTATGGATGTTTTATGCGATCCCAGCAACATGAAAGGCCTGGCAAATATTTCCTCAGAGCCTGCACTTTATCAGAGACTCATTGATAGATGAGGTTTTAGAACACACACATTAATAACAGAGAGATGTCTAACACCTCTGATATATTCAGTTACATGTGACCTTTACACATTCTATCCTCCCACTTTAATGAACACAGGTGAGATATAGGAAATGTGTGGCAAATAAATTGTGGTGTCCTCCCCAGCAACCAATCAGAGTCTGGGTAGCTAAAAAACAACTCTTACATTATTTAATAACATCACTTGCTTTGTACATGTCTGAGTGACTCTCACTATATATATATATAAAATATATTTTCTGTTAATGATTAAAGTCAGAAAGTTTAAGTGTTTTTTTTGTTTTTAATCCTGAATAAATCCTAAATTAATAAAATTTGTCTTGGTCATTTGTGTGTTTTTATGGCAAAATGGCAGACATATAGTTGGTTCCAGTGGATATTATCCCAAAGTTAACCTATTACCCAACTAGTATAAAAAAATAAAATAAAACAAATTATCTTTAGATTTAACTGCCCACTGCACAATTTCATCATTTGGGCCAGATTTACTAAGCTGCGTGTTTGGAAAAGTGGAGATGTTGCCTATAGCAACCTATCAGATTCTAGCTCTCACTTTCTTTTTACATACTAGAGAATGTCAGCTAGAATCTGATTGGCTGTGGGCAAATCCTGATATTCTATTTAAACATCAGACTAGTGACGTATGGATCCCCATGTGTCAGTGCAGTTTATTGTCAGTAAAACAAACGTGACAATGCATTGATATAGTCCTAGAATTCTGGCACCTTGTTTCTAAACAGATGAAAGAGCTTCATAGGGGCGATTTAGCGGCTGAGCAGTTGGCGGGTCTCTGCCAGAATACTTATTGGATCTGTAATCAGGACACTTGTGGGGAACAGACGAGAGCAGTAATTCCCAGTCTTTTTTGGTGTGTACCAATTACCCAATGTAACTTTACAATCCCATTATATATCCCCCATTGCCCTCTCCTCAGTTCAACTCTATTGCTCCCTTCACCCTCATTATGCCCCTGACACGGGTGTAGTTTGCTGCCCCAGCGGTCTTTTGACAGATCACTTAAAACGCCAACTGCCGTCATGTTTGCGGTGAGACATTGGGCCTGATCCAGACCTACGCTCGTCTGTGTAGCGTATTAACGCCAAACGTACCACCGATGCATGGCAATAGGCACTCCCCTTGCTCGTACCTAGTTTAGCTTCCATACGCTCAGCAAACCCTACCCTAACTTTTGGGTTCGTACACACAGCCATCCTTACGTTCATTGCGTATTATCGGCGCTTAGTACGCCCATACTGTACAATTTAAATGCCTCACCCCGCCCTCGGTGCGTGGTTACGGATTTTGTATGGCAGGCACGCCCCCATGAGCGCTAATACGAAGTGGTTGCGAATAAGGCACAAACGCAAAGATTTTCAGACCGTAACATGAGCTTAACATCTGCCCCGCGTATGCGCAGTAAGTACAAATGGCCGCTTTTACGCTTACGACCGCCATAAACCCGCACATGAGCGTAGGTCTGGATCAGGCCCAATGTCATTCCTGCGACTGCTATCTCTACGAGTCCAATAGTGACAGGTAAGTTTTCTTCTTCCTAACCGTAATCATCCCCTTCCCGTAACCAAACCTTGACCCTCCCCTAATATTAACCATCTGTATTCCACAGCCTAACTTTAAACCTTCCATAACCCTTCCCCTCCTCTAACCCTAATCACCCTCCTCCCAAAGCCTGACCTTAACCCTACGCTAACCATCCTCATCTGCAACCTAACCCTTACCCTCCCCTAACCACCCTCCTCCCAAAGCCTAGCCTTAACCCTCCCCTAGTCCAAACCACCCTCCTCCCAAAGCCTAGCCTTAACCCTCCCCTAACCCTAACCACCCTCCTCCCAAAGCCTAGCCTTAACCCTCCCCTAACCCTAACCACCCTCCTCCCACAGCCTTGCCTTAACC
>WWET01001277.1:307786-325204 GCA_011038615.1 Limnodynastes dumerilii | reverse complement strand
GGGTTGTTGAGGGGGATATATTTTGCTTTAGCAGTTTGTAAAACTCCGCTGTGTAGCCATCAGGGCCTGGGACTTTGTTATTATGTAGTGACGTAATGGCCATAGTAACTTCCGTTCCCAATATGTCTGACTAATAGCTCTCTTTGCATGGGTGTCAGTCGTGGTAATTTGGCCGCCTGTAATAGATCCTCATTTGTGGTCGGTGCAGTATAGAGTGTAATTTGCAATTTCCTCTGTTTTACTTAGTTCACACCCGGAAGTATGGTCCCTCATTTTTAAAATAGGGGGTTTTTCTTTTATAGGGCTTAGAAATGATCGCCAATAGTTTTCCTGTTTTGTTGCCCCATCTGTAGAAATGATTTTTTGGATAATCTAACTTGATTTGGGTTTGGGATGCTAGGAATGTTTCCAGCAGCCGCTTGCCATGGTATATTGCTCTAGATTGTCCTCCGTAGGGTCTAAAGTGTATTGAGAGAAAGCAGTCTGCATGGAGGATAGAAGAGTATTATGTTTATCTATGAACTCTTTCCTTTTTCTGGACTGGTATGAGACAATATGGCCTCGCATTACTGCCTTGGCAGCGTTCCAGAACAATATAGGGTCCTCCCAATGCTCGATATTATCGTCTATATACTCCAGCCACTTAGCATTTAGATATTCCCTAAAGTCTTCTGAGTTATATAAAAATTACGGGAACCGCCATTTATAGTTCGTGGGACGATGGGTTTTAATGTGTATATTTATTGCTATCGTTGCGTGGTCATATTACAATGTCGTGGACACTGGCTGATATTAGTTTGGGAAACAGGGTATTTGCTATGAGTAAATAGTCAATCCGCGAGAATGTTTTGTGGACTGGGGAATGGAAAGTATAGGTTTTGTCATTAGAGTGAGTAAGTCTCCAGGGGTCTGACAACCCGTGCCTGTTTTTTAGTAGCGGTATGCCCTCCCATTGATGAGTTTGCCTGACAGCGATGGGACATGCCTTATCTAACTGGGGGTTATCTACCGTGTTAAAATCCCCACCCATAATAAGGTTCGGGGTGTCTTGCTGTAACAACAAATGAGACATTGATGCGAAGAAAGCCTGATTCGGTCCATTCTGGGCGTAGATATTAACTAATGTTTACCTCTCATTCCCTATAACCACCTTCAAAATCTGATATCGGCCTTGGGGGTCCATGGTGTGTTCCTCAACTGCGTAGTGCAAATTTTTATGGAATAACACCGCTACTCCCCGCGCTTCCGTAAGATACGGTGCGGAAAGGCATTCGCCAATCCTTGATCCTTTCAAGGTATGATCCTCCGAGGCTCGCCAGTGTGTCTCCTGGAGAACGTCAGGGTGTAAGGATTTTAGGTGGCTGATCACTCTTTTTCGCTTTAAGGGGGTATTCAGCCCACCCACGTTCCAGGAGACCACCCGCCAGCCCAGGGAACCCCTCTTAAGATCTACTACAGGGGGGACCTGTGAACCCAACATCAGTGTTGAAATTTGATTTAACATGCCTGAGATTATTTCATTTATATCGATTGAGATATATGGACACCTTGACACTTGTACCAAGCCCGGGGATTACATCCATGAAACATTCAGTGGCCCAAGAAACGTTACAGAACAGTATTAGAAATTTTACTTACTCGTACACTACGATTATACTCTGAGAAGCCGCCTCTCGCCATTTTCTGTTTTACCTCCTAAACATTTACTCCCTTGTCCAGCGAACATTGGACGAGGTAAAAATACCAACAATGAAAAACATGTTAAACTTAATATTGTTTTAACTGAAATCAGACAACCTGTTCTAGTCAGCCTAAACAGCTAGTCTAGTGAAGTGGTTAGTGGAGGTCTTTAAGTGGGGGTATGGTTGGGCGACCTGGCTAAGGAGGAGCCAGGTAGATCCATGCGTTCTAGGAATGTTCTGGCTTTTAGGGCATCATCAAAAATATGATCCTTGCCACCATGGGAAACCCGTATTTTGGCAGGGAAAAGGACATAATGCTGATAGAGGAACTTACACAGCGGCTCGAATTCCCGTTGCTTTTGAGCCACCTGGGCTGAGTAGTCCTGGAAAAGAAGTATTTTGTGATTCCTGACATGTAATGGGTTGTGGGCACGGTAAGCTCTCAGTATGGTTTCTTTGTCCCTGAAATTGAGATATTTTGCTATCACTGCTCTGGGCCTGTCGCTGCGCCCTGGGCGGTCTGGCCCTAGCCTATGCGCCCTCTCCACCGTGGCATCTCCGTGGCTGAGTGGGATGCCCAGCGCTTCAAATAAATAATTTTGGAGAAATGCTAACAAATCCCTATCCTTTATGGATTCCGGAATGCCAATGAGCCTGAGATTGCTTCTCCGGTGCCTGTTCTCAAGGTCGTCAACCTTTTCAGTCAGGGCAGTGATAGTGTTAGCTTGCGCTAATACCGTGTTTTGCAACGTTGTGACAGCGTCGTCTGAGTCTCCCACCCGTTGTTCTAAATCAGCTATTCTCGTAGTATTGGAGTTATCTTGCGCTACGTGGCTGATGTCTCACAAGTCTCAGGATTTTTTATCAAGTTTATTATCTTATTTTTGGTCCAATAACTGTTCTAGCTGCGGTAGGAGAATAGAGGACATCTCCCTGGCAGTTTCAGTTGAGGATGATACCGGGGTGGTTTGTGAATTAAAGATCGCAGGGAGGGGGGAAGCAGATTGTGGGAATTTGGGTTTTACATGGGGTATTGGCAGTTTTGGCTGCTGTTTGGTTATTAGTTTTGCCCATTTTGCCAGAAACTGTGGGAGAATTGTCAATAAATCTCTTTATATCCCGCAGTATTTATGGCAGATTAATGAGGCCGCCCGCCATAAAAGGGAGATTAGGATATTACATAGGGCGGACATACAGTGCCCCTCGTCTGTACTCAGTGTTATTCTCTGAATAGCTGATGATTCATAATAATATAACAACGAAATTTCTGACAATGGTAAAAGATACGCAACCGAAGTATCATAGCAAATCTTAAACCGCTGTAAATATACCAGAGACACCACTACAGGGGGGGGTGTTACCCCCGTACTCACAGTTCTCGAGACTTATTCCCAAGTCGGAAATGGTAGAGGGGGAAGTCCCACTGTATAAACAAAAGAGATACTTAAGTCTGACTCGGGAGCTTTATGCAGGGGGCTGGTTGCAACGTCTCTGCAGCTGATTGTCGCGAAAGTCTTGTTGGTCACCAGTGGCAGCGCTAGCGCCTTTTAGTCGTCCCTCGAATCGTCTGTCAATATCACCGACCTCCTCAACCACTGGACTCACATCTTAAATGCGGTTATCCGCAGTTTGAGGGGTCTGCCAGTGTTGGAGCTGTTGGGACTTAAAATCTGCAGGTATGCTGAATAAGTTGGTCGTTGGCGGCCCCTAGTGGCTGTAGTTGGTACTGTAAAGTTGTAAAGTTCTGTAGGCCAGCTAAGTGTTATGACACTCCGGTTTTACCTTATGAGTACCGGAGTGGTCAAAGAGAGAGTTAGCGTTGTACCCTGGGTTTACCTGGTGAGAACCGAGGTGACCACAGAAGAGATAGGCAGAGTGGACGGGTTGGTTACCAGAGCCCGGAGACTCTACTATCTGGGGGGTCTTCACCAGGGCCCCTGATGGTGGGGATGGAATTGGCTGCGGCCCAATAGCTTGGATGGACCCCGTTGAACCAAACTCGTGGAAGAGAAATGAACATCCGGAGTGAACACCAGACAGGAGGGATGGGAGTAGTAGGTAAGTAGGAGGAGTAGTAGTCCGGAAGCGACCGGACTGCGACAGATGACAAGCAACTCTGAACTCAGCACGTAGGACAGAAGAATGTTCACGGGACAATACAAGATGCACTAGGGCTTGCACACACTCAATCACACAGCGGCGCCTCCGAAGAGGTAACATAAACATACACTTAAGGTATAAGTAGGTACTGCTGGGAAGGCAGGTACAAATAGGGATGAGAACCAGGACTGGATACACAAGGTAACAAGGCAGGAATCAAGGCAGGTAAGTGGGTCAAACAACGGTCAATTCACTAGGCTGGAAGCACTATGCACACAAGGTAAGTAGCAGCTCACAGAACTGAGGATCAGACTCTATAGCCGGCGCAGAACTATGACACTGAAGGCTCTGAAGATCACTGATTGGATGCTGCTGATTTAAAGGACCAGGAATAGTTCATAGCGTTAAACTCACGTGGGGCGCGCGCCTGCTGCAGCGCCCACATGTGCCAGGTATCCAGGACGCCGTTGCCATGCAGGCTGTTGGGAGGGGAAGTCCCTGCAAGACTTACACGCGGCCAGAGAGGAGGTAAGCCGCGGGGAGACAGGTAGAAGTCACCTGGCCGTTCGCAAGACGCAACGGCAGCTGTAACACTAAGCTAATAGGTTCTTGGAAGGGGCAGTAAACGGTGAGTTCCAAGGCCGTGAATGGGGGGGGGGCACCGGGGCCTTCACAGGATGCAAGAGTCCTGGCACCAATCACAACCAATCTCCAGTACCTGTAGCTGCTGGGCGGATGGACGGATGGTCTTTCTTCAGTGGATGAACCAGCCAGACAGCGCAGGGGAATTCCCCAGAGGAGTCTCCGCACAGCCAAGTATACAGATATCTCAGCCACCATTTCCAAGATGGCGGCCGGAGTGGAGTAAGCGGGGAGCCAGTTGGTGCCTCTTGCGTCTAACGACTGCAGCGATCCGACGATTGTCGCAATGTGGGGGAGGTTCTTGGTGCTGAGATGACTTGCGGTCCGTGGATCCTCCAGAGGGCGAGCAATCAGGCAGCGGCGGCCCGTGGGTCTGAAAAGACGAGTCAGCTGCGCGGTGGCAGGAAAGCGAGGAGCCAAACAGGATCCGTGCGATTTCCTTCACTGGCGCCATAGGTAAGACAGGAGTTTCAGGGCCTGGATGTCACCGCGACGTGCCTGGCCCGGTACTGGAACGCCTCCACTGCCAAGCGGGGCCCTGAGTTTTCGGCGGTGAGCCTTTTCTTCCGCGGCTCTGGTATGTGTGATGATCTGTGTGATGCAGTCCGTCTGCTTGGCACTTCACCAGGGGTTTCAGATCATCAAGGTCCAACACACGATAGGGGCTCTTACCACTTGCCCGCACTTTGTGTGGGGTTCGCACTTCTGACGGTCTGCCAGGGCACATGTTATGCAGCAAGACAGGGGTGCTTGATCCTATGGTCTGTTTTGTGATGGGCCTTTAGCGGCTCACATGGCGGAGGCCGCGGCCCGGCGCCTGCAGTGTCGACCGGCTAGACTTCCAGCGGGAAGCTGCAGGGAGCCAGGGAGACTATGTCCCGTTTTCCTGCACTTATCCTCTTCTTTCTGGTCAGTGTCTGACTGAAATGTGCGTCTCAAAAGAGCCTGATGGGTCTTGATTCAGGAGGGTAAGAGAGGAGCTCTTTAAAAAGCTGCCATCTTGGGTGGCACGCCCACCGGAAGTCTTTTCTTCATTTTTTATTCATTTATTCTCAGCTTTTAAAAGCCGTGTCTACACACACAGAATGGAAGTTGTTCAATCAATTTATAGGTAAATGCAAACAGGTACATGAAAGGCAGGGGTAATCTGCTAGCAACAGAAACAAAGAAAATAAAATTCCCCAGCAACACTGCCATTAACCAGTAAAAGACTATACCATTCTATCTATTCTATCTATGTATATCTATGTAATAGTGTAGTATAGGCTGCTAAGCCTTTAGGCTGCTAGGTGAATAAATTTAAAGTGATTAATTTTAAGTGATGAATTTGGAATTACACCGGAGTTAGTTATTAGGCTTATCTGAAGCAAACTTTATGCGTGCACTTACGTGCGTGTATGTATGCCGTACGTGCGATTCTATGTAACCGCGCCCTCAACGACTCATTTAAATGCTCCCCGCCACCCTTTTTCACGTAACTTTTCAGGTACGTATTTCAACCCCGCGCCTCCGTACGCATGTCCCCAAGTGCGATTCACATGTCCGTGTGTTATGTACGTATATTCTACGTAACTTACATAAATAAAGTTACTACGCATGCGCAGTTAAACCGTACCTAAAAATAAGCATGCAACTCCGCGTGAAAACAGTTCTGTGAATACGCCCCTTAATTTCAAGCTCCTTCTTAAGTCTGGATCCAGCCCACCATGAGGGGAGCAAATCGATTAAACTATTATCACATGCAGAATTCTGCCTGATTTTGCTTACTGCACAGAAATAAGTCATTTAAGCTGGCCACACACTAGAGCAATTATTATTATCCAACTATCAGGACAAAAATCGCTGTAGTGTATGTTCAGGTATGCTCTGGTTCGATTATTTGATCGTTTGCCATGTGGAATTTATATCATATAGTGTATGGCCACTTTCAATTATTGGGTCAATTACTGAGCCTGAGCGTCTGCAGCGCTGTGACAGAGGATCCACCCAGGGAGAGAGGACCCGGCATATGCTTTGCCCGAGCTGGTTCCATTATGACAGGCCCTGCCTCTATACCAACACCTTCCCAGGGTGCCAGGGAGATCCTCAGTATGCATTAACTGCACCTCTATATATACAAAAACGGTGCTTTTATCCTTTCATTGTGTGCACAGTTTTACATCAAGGCAAATGCCGCAGACTCTAAGGGGAAATCCTAGGCATCTGTTATCCATTTCAATCTGCTTTTTATTCAATATAGTGGCTTCTATCAAAGGGTTTCCTTGCAGCTATACAGGAATACATTTATATGTGGTTTCATGTCTGTATTTGGTTTATTTTCCGAGTAGACAGATACAAAGGGAGCAAAACGCTTTGGAATATATCAGGTTACCTGAAGCTCTGTGAAATATTTTCTGACCCTTCCCCGCAGAGAACTGAACTGTCTGATGTAAAAAAAGAGAAAGAGATTTTCCTGTGTAGAAGATGTAGAGGAGAGGTCAGTGCAAGGAATACCCAGGGATGCCGACTCTCCCGAAATTTGTACCATTCTCCCGGGATCCCAGGAGAGCCGGCAAATCTCCTGCATGTCCCGACACCCAAACAATCACCCAAGGGATGGGCGGGACTTCATGATGTCATCAAGTCCCGTCTACCTCTTTAACACCTGAGATCACATGGGTGATTGGTGGGGGCGGGGCTTAATGATGCAATATACATAAATTGCATCATTAAGCCCTACCCCCTTGCAGCAATCTATGGCTTCCCTTCTGGGTTCTCCCGGAGGGAAGCTTTCAATAGTCGGCAACCCTGGGAATATCCTCTGTACCTACAGTAATTGTGCACAATACCTTTTTCTGGTGCTGTGTCTGGGAAATAAGAAAGGCCCTTATATTAGGATCTGCTGCATGCACCCTGTGCTACACCCATATTAAACAGAGATGCTCCCATATTAATAACATCTGAGGTTGTGGTTACAGACAGACATGTTAAAGAGTCAGTGTGCTGTGACAGGTATATTCAGACACTCCAACATGACCCATTCCATTAGATACAATTTAATCCGCTCCTGAGCTTCTGTCACTCATCTGGTTTAAATTAAAGAATATTTAAAAAACGTTTTGCCTCTTCAACAAAAGTGGTGACCATAGTAACTGACAGTTGGAAAATGAGGAGCAGAGTATTTTGTACCTAATGGAATGGGTCATGTTGGAGGGTATGGGTACATTAAGCATGGTGTGTGGATATACATCTGGCTCCAGACCAGCTGACCCCATCCTATTGGTCTGTAATGGCCCAGTACGTGATTGGTCTAACCAGGAACTATATAAGCTGCTTGCTTTCCTCATTGTGGCCAGTAGTTGAAGTGAGCGCACACAAAATATTTTTTTAGGCGGTGTAATGCAGTGATTTCAGTGGGGTAATTGTCCTTCAAATGCCATTATAATTCATTATAATGTCACAGTATGGTCACATTGACCATGTGACTCCCAAGCTCCAATCACTGTAGGTTCCGACAGTATAAAGAGCATTTCAAAAATATAGCAGTAGAACATAACTTATTATCTTGACTAGAAGTCTTTCAATTATCACAATGTATTATGCTTTACAGAACAATTATAAATGATGTGTATATATATATATATATATATATATATATATACACACATATACACACACACATACACACATATACAGTTATAAAACAAGTTCATACTGTAATGGATTATGCTGGAAAAAAAAACTTCCAGATGTGACTATGTTGGATATATTATAGTCCAAATATAGTTCTTGATAATATCATGCTTTATTTCTGTCATTTTTAATGGTCCGGATGTGACCCCAACTTGACTAAGAAAAAATATATATATTTTCTTTTCCCGACAAATTCTTTGAAAAGTTAGGACGAAAATGAAAGTAGAAGATAAAATAGGACTATGGAGATATAAATATGACTGAAAGGGGGGACGTAGG
The DNA here is from genome assembly GCA_011038615.1 of Limnodynastes dumerilii. NCBI lineage: Eukaryota > Metazoa > Chordata > Amphibia > Anura > Limnodynastidae > Limnodynastes > Limnodynastes dumerilii. Next base: position 316,829 of record WWET01001277.1, on the reverse strand, counting down.
CCAGAAAAATATATCAAAAGTGTATGAGTGTAGCTCTAGAGGTCAGACAAGGCCCCAAGCCTGTCTGTGGAGAATGAACAGATATTGAAGGACCTCACATATGAAAACGCTCCTTCCAGTAAAGTCCTCATTTAACTCATTTTTTTAGTTTCAAATAAATACTGGAGTTTTAATGGCATTCTGTAAGTACATTATTATACCCTCCAGCATGACCCATTCCATTAGGTACAAAATACTCTGCTTCTCAGATTCCAATTGTCAGTTGCTATGGTCACCACCTTTGTTGAAGAGACAAATAGTTTTTTTTTTTTTAATATCGGTTAGTTCATTTAAACCAGGTGAGTGACAGTTTGAAGCTCAGGAGCGGATTCAATATGGACCTAATGGAATCGGTCAGGTTTGAGGGTCTGCATTATACTTGTAAGTTTTTCCATAAGGGCACATACATAATGGAGGTGAATGGAGAGTGGGGAGCAAAAGTCTCCCCACTGCAGCATAAATCATATTGCATGTTATGTTTACAGTAAAAATGTTGCCTTTGGTAAAGGAAACCTACAATGAAAAATCTCAGTCAGTGATTACAGTCTTTGAGGGAAATGGAAGGCAATGAACACACAATAGCAGGAAATAGAGGGTTGCGTTTTTTCCCTCCAGTGTGATGCTAATCAGAGTTTAAACTACTGACATAACAACAAACATGACATTGGCTGCGTCTCCTACTTCCTTTTGTTTATTTCTTTCTTTTTTAAGCTAGGGCCTTATCCAGAGTGTAACTTATGCCTGACAGCGATTCGTATTTTGGAATATTTTCGCTCAGCGTATGCCTGAAACAGAAGTGCACATAACTGCAGCTATTAAACATGGAGGTCGATGGCCTCCCTCAGGTTTTTTTTTGCATGCAGGTTAGTTAGTGCTTTTTAGCTTTCCGTATTGTATTGTTTAGTTATTAATAGGGTCGAAATGCGTTGTGAGTTCCCGCTGCGAAGGCTCGCATTGCGAATTAGGGACAGCAGAAAGCTGTTTTTCGGATATCTCTATTATGAATGCGAGTCCTCTCAGAATTCTTTTTTTTTTTTTGCATACTCACCCATTCACTTTTGGAAGCGCTGCCGCTGGGGACTTAGGGTTAGGCTGCGCAGGGGGAGACTTAGGGTTAGGCTGCCTAGGGGAAGACTTAGGGTTAGAATGCATAGGGGAAGACTTAGGGTTAGAATGCATAGGGGAAGGCTTAGGGTTAGGCTGCGTAGGGGAAGACTTAGGGTTAGGCTGCGGGTGGAATTTAGGGTTAGGCTGCGGGAGGAACCTAGGGTTAGTCTGTGGGAGGAACTTAGGGTTAGTCTGTGGGAGGAACTTAGGGTTAGGCCGCGGGGGGGGACGACGACTTAGGGTTAGGCTGCGGGTGGTGAGACTTAGGGTTTGGGTAAGGGAGCTCGTTGGGGGAAACTCACCTTTTGGAGCACCGTGTTTGGTACTCTGGGGGTCGATTGCTATGCTCCCAGCCAGTTCCGAACTGGCTGAGAGCAAACGGCCCTTTCGAAATAGGGCCGTTCACTACGGAAACCCACACTCGTTGAAATGTGTCATGAATTATTCCTGAAGCACACACATCCAGAATACACTGCGGCAAGGAGGGTGGTTTGCCACAGGTGAGTAAGAGAGAGACTTGTAATGGTGCTGGGAGCCTGCAGTCTTCAGCTACAGTCAGGGTTAATGCTACACACACAACTCACAGGTGGAAGACCTGGGTATAGTGAGAATTAGTTAGAGCTGGGAGGAGAATATACAAATTGGTTTGTGATGTTGTTGGGACGCAAGGCGCCGGTTTAGTGGTTGGTAACCAGAGAGGGAACTGTGTGTTATTAAGCTTCAGGGACCTGGGACTATATCAGTTTATGTTTAAAGGCTTTTTCAACCGCTGTATGCCTCATCCTGAAGACAAACCTGGTTCAGCAACACTGTGTGAGAAGCATCTAATATAATAAAGAGTGAAGAATAAAGGTACCAAAAAAGTTACCCATCCATTCCACCCATTAAGCAACAAGAAGTCCCAATAGGCATCCCTATTATTTTTGGGTGGAATTTAACTTTTTGGGCAGCTTCACTCTGCTGGTCTTTCCTTATATTACCATTGATGTCACTATATGCTTTGCACTTGATGCTAACTATGGTTGATACTTTGCCTGTACTTGGACATTTATCATATGACCCTTTGAATCATTTTGCAGCTATTCTTTGCATCTGTATGAATGGATTTAAAAGTGACTATCAATAAGAGAATCATTCTTTCTATTCATTATTGTGATTTTTTTTTGCTGCAGAGTTTTTGGGATGCTATAATCACTGTTTTTGCACTATGCACTTTTCACACTGCCAAGAAAAATTAGTGTTCCGCATTGTCCTGTGTGCATCTATATAATAAACGAATTTTTCCTTTTTTTTCAATTCTTTGTAAACAGTTATTTGGAGCTGCTGATTTACAGAACCTTGAGTTCTGTTGAATTGTGTGTGTGTATGTATATATATATATATATATAAATAACCAGAAGAACTGGCACTCCGTTTAAAAGGATAACTTGCTCCTGGTGCACTTCCCAAAAGGTCAATACAAAAAATACATGCACATAGAAGGCACTCTGGAGACGTATGACTTTAGAAAAGTACTGTATGCATTTAATCAGAGCTCATAACAGTGGGTAAGGTCCGACGTTTCAATCGTCCTCAAACTGCAATAATATTCGGTATTGCAAAAAATTAAATAATCCGCCTAACTTGGCTATAAAAGACAGAAGTAATAAATGCAGCTAACAGGAGCTTATCTCTGTGATTGGGGCTGGGTGTGACTGATGATCCCCAGGATTCATAACCGTGATAAACTCTAATGTATGAGTTTAACAGAATATGGTTTGGACAGATTTGTAAGAAAAATTACACACACACACACCATTTCAATATGTGGGCATTACTGCTCTAATTAATGCCTTTTTTAATTAAAGGATATTGCATTAAAGAGGCCATGCCTCTTATAATCCAGAAAACCAAACAGCTATAAGATACACAGTTTAGCAACTCAAATCTAAATCTCAAATCTAAATCTCAAATCTAAATCGCACTTTTATTTTATGATTTAATGGTACATATTATAACACATGATTTTATGTTAATAAATCCCTTTAATTTACTTTTATATAATTGGCTTTAAAATAAAAAGATTTTATATCATTTTAAAATATTGTATTTCATTTTTTAACTATTTTTTATATATTCCTTTTATTTCCTTTAGTAAGTGTCTGCTATAGACTGCAGCCTTGGAGGAAACTGATAAGAAAACAGACCATGTCTAACAGGAAATAAATGACAGAAACTATCTAAAATAGTTTTACAAAGAAAAAACACAGGCATATAGGCCCGTATTTAGACCTCCGTCCTCTGTGGCCGTCCATCCGTAACTAACCGATTGACGCTACTGGGCATGCGTAGCAACTTTTATACGCTATTTACGTAGCGTTTCTGAATACGGGCCATAGTTTCTAATTCACCAAGAATACATCATTTAGAATAAACCCAGAATGTCCCAGTAAGCCACTGTGGTCAGGGGTCTTGAGACAGACACACACCTGAATCAGGGGTGGACGGGAAACTTAAACTGACCGTGGCAAAATACCTGCAAGGATACATGTGGTTGGGATCAGCTATAGGGGGGTGGGGGCAAAAATAAAAAAAAGCAGGATTAACAGAAAATAAAGAGCCTTAATAAGAGCAATACAAATGTGCGTGGTATTATGTATAGCTAGTTAAGCAAAAGAACAAGTGTTATGTAAAATAATTCTAATCAAATACATCTTATGGCTAGTAGTTTACGATACAATAAAGGGATATAGGGTCATATTTACTATGCTGCGCGTTTGGAAAAGTGGAGAGTTTGCCAACAGCAACCAATCAGATTCTAGCTCTCACTTTCCTATGCTTAATAGGGAATGTCAGCTAAAATCTGACTGGTTGCTATGGACAACAACATTTCAACTTCAACTCCAAACCTGCAGCTTAGTAAATCTGGCCCTTAGAGTGAGCTATGCAATGCAGGCAGCGTTCTAATGACTGCCACCAATACACAGAGTAGGCCTGGCCAACCTGTGGCTCTCCAGGTGTTGTAAAACTACAAGTACCAGCATTCTTTGACTACATACAGTAGCTATAGCCGATACATGACAAAGTATGCTGGGACTTGTAGTTTCTCTACACGGGGTTGGCCAGGCCTGACATAGAGCATCAGAGTTATGATCATTGAACACAGACAGCATCCTAAAGACACATTATTGTCAATATTCTAGTTCTCTTCAAAGAAATAAGGTACTGTTGGGAAGCCTTTAAAGGTCACTGGAATACCTGGAAAATTACACGTAAGTCTTATGGACAATCTGCCCCTTTCTAAGTTCCATTCTCCTTTTAATGTTAACAGTAATCTCCAGCATTCTGTACAGGGAATTTATGTAGCTTCACTGGTGCACAGTGCACTGACCAACCATTCATTCAACAATGCACTGACAGGTCACATGACATCATTACCCAGAAGCCTCTCCTCCTGGAAAGTCTGGCTACCTTATTGAACAATTAAGTCCAATACTGTGCTCTGTATACCACAGGTCCCATTATCTCTAATTTACACCCGACTAGACTTAAAATGTTAAAAGTGCCATTAATTAATCGGTTATTACAACTTGTATGTTCTTTGTGGCACAAAGACAAGAAACATGATGTGCAAGAAATGCTGAAAGCCTTTCAACATAGCAGAATATATGAACTGGATATCCAAGAAAAACTATTGAGTAACGTCTGGTGTTACTATTTAAGGATATTTCTGGGTATGTCTGAGCAGCGTTTGGAACACACACGGCACTATGTGTATTTGTTTGAATGACTCATTATAGCTGCATACACTGGGAATGCAGCACAAAGGGTAACCAGGAAATGTGAGCCTTGCCATGTGTTAGCGGTAAATATATACAATTATTTTTATTTTGCCACAAAAACCAATGGAATTCCAGTCAGTCTTTATGGCAGCATTAGGTTTATTAGACAACAATCCAAAGTTCTAGAGTCAAATAACATTGTTTGGTTAGCAAGATTAGGTCTAATTAACCACAGATCACATCTGTGATAAAAAGGTAATATGATTATCTATTGCCTACAGATGAAAGTCTCCATTTTCCCCGAGCGGTGTTCCTATTTGACCCCATAATCGCCAGAAACATCATGCCCTTCTCACTTATTGCCCCGTTTTTTTCATTCTTGGGTCACCTTGGCGCTAACAACTTTTAGATTTCTATCGAGCAGACAATGAACTGTTTTAATGGGATAGACGGAACCTCCTTTTGGAACAATATTGAAATAAATATTGACTTTATCGACTGATATTCACTTAATAAGCATGAAAATACACTATGCTCTATTTGTTTATTTAGTTCAACCCATGTAGTGATTATAATTGTGCACTGCAAAAGTTTTATACATACCATACAGATAGGCTATAAAAAAAGATTGTATAAACATATATAGGTGTTTTATTTTTCTTCTTCTCTGGGATGTTTTATAATACATTTTGCATTAATTTAAGCACATTATATTATCATCTGGATTAGGGGCGGAGCATGAGCCCCATATTGAAGTATGAGGTGTGGCCCAATCTCTATATATGTATAGGTCCTGGCTGTACTGAAATGTAATACTCATTGCTAAAGTACAGAAGAAGCTCCGCCCTCATTTTTAGGCTAGTGTCCTAATTGGATCCAATGAAGACATTTGGATTTCACTGACCCAACCCACCCAGCTATCCACCAATCCATGCAAGGGATCCCTGTGCAGTAACGTTGTGTAGCCATCTAACTGTCTAACTGATTTGTTAATGCAGAATGTTCTTCCATGCTTTAAAAGAACATAATTGCCATATATAGTTAATTATAAACTCTGCAGTTATTTTGTGTATATTATTTAGTTCTGTAATATATATGACCTTTGAAATATGTATAGCTGCTCTTTCAATTCTGGCTGTAATACTATAAAACAACACACACAAAGGGGACAGGCAGTCTGAAAAGTGGAATATTGATGGGTTATATCAAGAATACACACAATACAATAGGTTGTGAAGTGCCTATTCAAGAACACAATAATCTATATTCTCTACTTGAATTTTAGAATTTAAAGAGAGTGTGCGTGTTTGTTTTAATAATGTAAGAAAGGCAAAGTGGAAAGCAAAGTGGTTGTTAATATGGTAAATAAAGCTTAAGAAGGTTGAGGCATTTCATAAGCTTGTCAGAAGATGTGAGTTTTAAGAGAGTGAAAGTTTTGAGAGTAGAGGATAGTCTTAAGGGGCAAGGAAGGTTAGGTCAGAGAGTGGGTGCAGCCCTGGAGAAGTCCTGTAACTAGGAATCAGCATTTATGAAGTGTGTAAGAGAGTTGTAAATCTTGTGATGATCTGAGAGATTGAGCTGGGATATATCTTGAGACAAGTGTGGATATGTATGCAGGTGCAGTTTTCTTCATGGCTTTATAGGTTAACAAGAGGATTTTGTATTTGATTCTGTAGTAAACAGGCAACCAGTGTAGAGACTGACAGAGTAGACTAGCATTTTGCAAGGAAAATCATTCTTGCTGCCACATAAAAAGCCATTGTAAGGGAGCTCTCACAAGTATAACAGGTTCCAGGTAGACACTACAATTTTTAGTATTAATAATCATAAATAATAATAAAAAAAAATTACCATAACTATTTCCAGAACTCCAGAACTACGTCCGTCTTCCATAGACGGACGTAGTTCAATAAACAGTAGCTACTGCGCATGCGTAGTAGCTATTGTACGCAATCTGCGTATCGTATCGTTTCGATACGTAAATTGCGTATATGCGGTCTAAAAGAAGACGGACGTAGTTCTGGATCCGGCCCCTTGTGATGATCTGAGAGATTGAGCTGGGATATATCTTGAGACGGATATGTATGCAGGTGCAGTTTTCTTCATGGCTTTATAGGTTAACAAGAGGATTTTGTATTTCTGTAGTAAACAGGCAAACAGTGTAGAGACTGATAGAGTAGACTAGCATTTTGCAAGGAAAATCAGTCTTGCTGCCACATGAAAAGCCATTGTAAGGGAGCTCTCACAAGTATAACAGGTTACAGGTAGACACAGTACAATTTTTAGTATTAATAGTCATAATAATAAAAAAAATTACCATAAATGTTTCCAGAACTCTGCAATATAATCAGAAGTATAGTAGCAGCTATTATTAGGCTATTATTATTATTACATTAGGAATACTTCCCTAGTACGCAATAATGCCGGTTACAATCTCCGGCCAGAAAATCTGATTTCCGAAAAAAGGGACATCCGAAAGTTCCTTTTCGGATGTCCCTCTTTCAAATGCTTTCGAATACCAATTTAGACTTTTTTTATGAATGGGTGAGTATGCCATTCACTTTCGCAATTAACGATATCCCTCCGCCGCTGCTATTGCCGAACCAGGGACAGGTGAGTAAACTATCTGTGCGTGGTAGGGTAGGTTAGGGTCAGGCTGCCAGGAAAGGAGGGTTAGGGTAGTGAGGGGACTATTTTTGCTTACCACGTCGGAGCATGGAGTTTTCGGTGCTCCGTGGATCGATTGCTATGCCTCATCGAGGAAACGGCCGACTCGAAAATCGGCCGTTTGGACCGGAGCCCCACACCCCAATAATGCATACAAAATCAAAACTTATAATATAAAGCTCCTCAGCTTTCTATAAGGTTCTAATCATTTTAATATAAAGCACCTCCTCTTTTGGTAAATCTTTTATTTTATTTCAAAGCTCCTTAGCATTTGATAAAGTTCTAATCATTCTAATATAAAACTCCTCCTCTTCTGATAAAGCTCCTCAGCTTTTGATAAAGTTCTAATCATTTTATTTTAAAGCCGTTTTAAGATAAAGCTCTTATCAGAATTCAAAGCTCCTCAGTTTATTCTAACGTTCTGTTCATTTGAATACAAAGCCCCGCCCCTTTTTGTAAAGTGCTTTTATTTTTATAAACACGCCTCCTCTGATGGTAATGTTCTATTCATTTTCACATAAATTGTGCCCCTTTTGAGGTCTGTTCCTGGACTTTGCCGCAGGAAACGTAGGGAGCAAGCAGGCAGTAACAAATGACTAAATAAAACGCACTACTTGGGGTCTCACATGATGTGGTAACACATTTTTATGGCACCGTTAAATTAAACCAAGGCAATGAAGCAGCAATATAAAAGATTGAATGAAGAAACAATTAGTGTTCATCTCCCTCCATTTACTTTTACAATGCATTCTCAGAAAAAATACCAGTGTAATGGAAGCTTTATATATTGCCATCAATCATAAGCCCATCCAAGCAGCCTTGATTCTCTGTGGAGACGAGGTCAGCGACTAGGGCACTTCCTGTCTGAGCGAGCGCTGTGCGGTTATTCAGACATGTGGCCTCCAGCAACAATGTGATTGATTTCCAAACGGGGTCAGAGTGATCACTACATATGGCAGAATCACATTCTTTCTTTCTTGTTATATTTAATCACCCAGGATTACAGCCGTATATACATGAGCAGTGACAGATGTGGTTCAGCTGGATGCATACAGTAATGACTTCCTCATCTGTATCATTTATCATGTACTGGAGGAAGCTTCACTTCCATTCACACAAATGTGTAACTCAACATGCCTGACGTACCGCCAGGGTATTAGGGGGGTCCACTTCATAATCCCAGGCCAGGATAGTAGCATAGTTGCTGACTCTCTTTAGAAGATAAGGCAGATCATTGCATTTGGGCTTAATGATGTGAGTAACGCTATTATTATAGTTTATTTAAAAGGCGCTACACGGTATCCGCAGCGCCGTACAGAGGCACTAGGAAAGCCAGTAGTTACATATACAATACAATAATTAATACAAGGTATAAAATCATAGAATAAGGAATACAATAAAGGTACAATGCAAAAATAAAATACAGTACAAAAATAGCAGAACAATATGTATGGAAAATTGCTGGATAT